>OY986435.1:120199102-120382602 GCA_963920525.1 Dichetophora obliterata
TCAATAGAAAAGGGTGTTACCACTCTATTTGTTATCGACACTTTTATAAGTGCTTTGTTCGATTGTGGCACAATTGAGCTAGCACAGTGTGCTGACACACAAGGGTGCACATGTGCTGGTGAGTCAACACACAAAAAATTGTGCTATTACCCACCTCTACTAACCTAACTCACTAAAGAAGCGTTGTGCTTTTAGACAAGAATATAGTTTCATTAGCAAGGAAATATAACAAAGTTAATTCGTTTTACATCTGTCATTTTATTGGTTTTTTTATGTGCTCTGTTTTGCGCTGCATCACATGAGTAAGTGCATGCAGAGTATGGCTTGAGCGCGCTCAGAATGAAAAAAGAAACACCAATTTGGTTATCTAAGCGCTCAAAACAAAAAATTACAGTTCTCGCTCTACTCTGTTCGGATAAAGAAAATCGCCTATTTTTACAACATTTTGGTTGGAACAAGGTATATATAAGAAGGTAGAGTTAACAAGTAGAAACAATTTTCACTTGTTGTGGGTACCGTAGCTGTCAAATTCAGTTGTTTACGAACAAAAAAATAGCAAATAATTACATTTGTCAATTGGAATCTCAAAACTACAATAAAGCATTTCTTTTTTACCAGAATAACTTATTGATAATTTGAATACTTATTGAATAATTAATGCATACGTTCCTCCTAACAGCAGTGTAGAAGTTTATGTAAGCCTTGCGGATTGCATAGAATACGTTATAATAATTGACGTTAATGACGACATTTTATTGTTAGGTGATATTAATCTGCCTGACTTGAAATGGGAATCTTCTGATGATAATACATATTTTTGTGCATCTAATTCGAAGACTCGCCAAGAGCATATATTTGTTGATAATATATGTTCTGACTTACAACAAGTGAGTTGTATTTATAATAGTCGTGAAAGACTTCTTGACCTAGTCTTAACTACAGACAGTAACAATGTGATTGTTGAGAGGGCCCCTCATGCTTTGACTGCTGTTGATGAATACCATCCACCATTGAGCATATGGTATAAATCGGATAGGGACAATATAGTAAAGTCTAACTCAATAGATAAAGTTTATGAATTCAATTTTAAAAAAGCTGACTTTTGAAGTTAAATCATTTACTTCAAAGTAAATTTAATGTTATTTTAGAATATGTTAATAATAACACTCTTGATGATTCAATTAATTTATTATATGGAAATCTTTGCTGTTTTCTCTGTCCGTGCCGTTTAGCCTCAAATTTACGAAAATTGTGCTTATCCCTGGTACACAAAGGAGTTAAAGATTCTTCGCAACAGCAGGAATAGGGCATGGGAAAAATATGTCTGTAGCTTAGACTTGAATGACCTAGAAACCTACAAGCGTTTGTTTCTGGATTTTGGTAATTGCTCAGCTCCCTTATATCAAAATTATTTAGACAGTATTAAGCTGAGAATATTGTCTGATCCAAAGAAATTCTGGGGTTTCATAAACACCAAAAAAAAAATTTGATGGATTCCTTTCATCATTTAAAACCTCTGATGGATTTACTGACGATCCCGTCGTAATTTGTGGTCTATTTGCCAATCTATTTAAAGAGTAATTTTGTTCAGACTCTTTTAATCCTGATGAAGAGTACTTTGAATATATGAGCTCTACACCCAGGGATTCTATATCCTTTACTTCAGAGGATATTTTAAAGTATATTGGATTGATCGATGAGGATTTTAATGCTGGACCTGACGGAATTCCTGCCGCAGTGTTAACCCGATGCGGTTCCGTTCTAAGTCAAACACTGTCCATGTTATTCAATAAATCAATTAGCGAAAGTATTATTCCACTTTTTTGGAAAAATCTTTTATAAGTCCTATTTATAAAAAAGGTTGTAGGAATGATGTAAACAACTATAGGCCTATCGCTAAACTCTCATCGATTCCAAAACTTTCAGAGCGGCTCGTGTATGATCGTATGAAGATTCATTTTGGGAAGGTCATGAAGACTCGTTAGCATGGATTTGTTAATGGCAGATCCACTGTGTCTAATCTCTTCGATTTTACAACATTTTGCTTAAATTCAGTTTATTCAGGTAACCAGGTCGATTGTATTTACATTGATTTTAGTAAAGCATTTGATAAACTACCACACAATTTAATTTTAATTTAACTAAAGTAAATGGATTTTCCACAATTTTTTGAAAGCTGGATTCAATCGTATCTGAGAGAGCGATCTTATCAAATACGATTTCGAGGCGTATTGTCTGCTGAATTTATTGCTGAATCAGGTGTTCCTCAAGGTAGCCACCTTGGTCCACTTCTGTTTATTTTAGCCATTAATGATGTAACCCACATGTAACGAACCCTTTTTCGTCCGTTACTAGTTTGCTGAGGTGAGCTCAGTGAGTAAACCAAAGGTTCTTACAAAGCAATTTGTATCCTAACGATTCCAATATTAAAAAGAGAAAGCCGGAGTTTTTAGTTTTGAACTGTAATAACATCTGTTTTTATTGTTACTTTCATTAGTATTTTCTTATATTAGTTTAATAATTATTTACTGAATTCTACTGTAACATATATATGTTATAAATGTTATATAATATGTTATATATATATTATAACTTAATATAAATCTTAGGTTTAATAGCTTCTGACTTCTATACAGAACGGTGGGTACACGATCCTATGATTTCTATGCTGAACGATGGGTACACGTTCCTATGACTTCTATGCTAAACGGTGGGTACACGTTCCTATGACTTCTATGCTGAACGGTGGGTACACGTTCCTATGACTTCTATGCTAAACGGTGGGTACACGTTCCATGACTGCTATGCTGAAAGGTTCTATGACTTCTATGCTGAACGGTAGGTACACGTTCCTATGACTTCTATGCTGAACGGTGGAGACACGTTCCTATGACTTCTATGCTGAACGGTGGGTACACGTTCCTATGACTTCTATGCTGAACGGTGGGTACACGTTCCCATGACTGCTATGCTGAACGGTGGGTACACGTTCCTATGACTTCTATGCTGAACGGTTGGTACACGTTCCTATGACTTCTATGCTGAACGGTGGGTACACGTTCCTATGACTTCTATGCTGAACGGTGGTGACACGTTCCTATGACTACTAGCTGAACGGTGGAAACACGTTCCTTTATTATTTTATTGTATTTATTATTTATTCACTTATTTATTATTACTACAATGTATTTATAATAATCTGTTATATTTAATACATTTTATATGTATTTTTTTTTTTAATATTTACATTATTTATTAAATTTAGTTTAATTTCTTAAACATTCGCAATTCATTTACATTTAATTTCCTTTATACATATCATTTGTGGAGCACAAATTGTACAACAATTTGTATCCTCACACCCCCCTTTTTCTTTCCCCGTCGGTCTTGACTTTCGCCTGACCTCTCATGTTGATGGCGTCGTTTTCTTCAGTCGGTGTGCTGTTGCTGATGATGCCCTCAATAAATGCGGCACGTCACAAGCGCCTGGTGTGGTGACGTTGACTGAGGCGTTAGCTGTATCGTCGACTTTAATGCTACTGCTTTTGTGTTTGGAGCTGCTATTACGCTGCTATGCTGATTTCGATGACGTAGCTGCTATTGATTTTGCTGATACAGCGCTGCTATGAGTCTGTTAGTTACTTCTTGGCTACGTAGCTCTGCCGTTGCGTTGCTGAGCTAGTGGTATCGCAACTGCTGCAGTGATGCGACGCTGCTGTTATGGCGCTGCTGTATTGCTTTTGATGATGCTTTTGGTGACGCTGCTGCTCCTGCATTGCTGTGATACTTTTGTTACCGCAGCTGCTACCTCGCTGCTGTCCTGGTTTTGTTGACGCAGCTGTTACTGCGCTGCCGTGATGTTTAGTTGGAGCAGCTGCTATTGCGCTGCCGTGTTGTTTTGTTGACGCTGGTTCTGCTGCGCTGCCGTGCTGTTTCGTTTACGCAGCTTCTACTGTGCTTCCATGCTGCTTTTTCTTACGCTGCTTCTACTGTGCTGCTTTTTTGCTTTTGATGACGCAGCTACTACTGCGCTCCTGTGATGCTTTTGATGACGTAGCTGCTACTGCGCTCCTGTGATGCTTTTGATGACGCAGCTGCTACTGTGCTCCTGTTCTGCATTTGGTGACGCAGGTTCTGCTGCGATGGCAGTTGGTGACGCAGGTATTGCTGCTATGGCCTTTGAATATGCAGTGGCGGCTGCTGTTGCAGTTTGTGACGCAGATGCTGCTGCGATGGCCGTTTGTGACGCATGTGCTGCTGCGATGGCAGTTTGTGTCGCAGATGCTGCTGCGATAGCAGTTGGTTACGCAGGTGCTGCTGCGATGGCAGTTGGTGACGCAGGTGCTACTGCGATGGCAATTTGCGACGCATATGCTGCTGCGATGGCAGTTGGTGACGCAGGTGCTGCTGCGATATCAGTTGGTGACGCAGGTGCTGCTGCGATGGCAGTTGGTGACGCAGGTGCTGCTGCGATGGCAGTTGGTGATGCAGATGTTGCTGCGATGGCAGTTGGTGACGCAGGTGCTGCTGCGATGGCAGTTTGTGACGCAGATGCTGCTGAAATGAGTTCGGTTTAAATTGCTGAAATATGGAGCACCATCGTACATACCGGCTTTTGTCTCTGAACATGGCTGGCCAGTAGTATCGGCTTGTTATTTTGGCGATGGTCTCGCGGATGCCCATGTGGCCGGCGGTTGGATCATCGTAATTTTCTTTAATTTGTTCTCTCTGAAAACTAGGGACACACAATTTCCAGGGTTAATCGTTATTTTTTTTTTGGTTGGCGGTATATAGCAGTACAGTACACCATTTTCTTTGATTCGGATTCTGCTGAACTTCTGCTTCTCTCTTCGATAACAATTTGCAGACAGGAGTATTCCTTGCAGAGGCGTTTGTTTTTCGATATTTCTTGCGGTTGTTATGATAGAGTGTTTGCTTTGATGTGTAGCCTGCCCTTCCGGTGCATGGTGATATGTGACACCCCTTTTAAACCTTCGAATTTTCCCAGCTCGGTCCTTGCAAACTTGCTGATTTTTGCTTCGTTGGTTTGACTTCCTGTACCTGACTTGTTTTTCTTGGTGCGTAACCTCCTTGCTGCTTCGTGTAGATCACCTGTACTTGATTCCACTTCTGGTGCTCGTATAACCTTAGCTGCTTCATGTGACTCACCCGTGATTGATCTCATTTCTTCTGTTTGTGTGACCTTAGTTGCTTCCTGTGGACCACCCGTTTTTGATCCTATTACCTCTGTCCGTACAACTGTACAGCATGCCGTTTCTTGTTCTTTATTATCGTTCGTGTTTTCTTTGAGAGTTATCGCAGTCTCCGCACTGTAACCTTGTTTCCATTTTGACCAGAAAGTCCATACCTAGAATAAGATCGTCGATCACGTCATGTAGTATGATTAATTCTGTGTTGCATTGCTTTCCTCCGAGTTTTATGTTTATAACAAGTTGCTGAGTAACCTAATTCGTGGTCTCGTCAGCCATTCTTATTCGTGTAGATATGTTTTCGAGTTTGCCTGATTCCTTTATTTTACTTGCCAGTGATCTGCTGATGATACTCCGTGTTGCGCCAGTGTCGATCATCGCATCAATCGTGTAGTTGCCTTTTGTGACTATAGTGATCACGTGGTTACCGTTTTGCGTGATGTTGTTTGGTTGCGAGGACGCTGGTTCTGGGTATCCATTTGTACTCGCCTGGGACGGTACCCTGGGTATTTCCCGATGATTGCCTGCAGCAGTTTATTGTCAAAGTGCCTCTTTTCCCGCACTCCCAGCAGAAAATTACAGCAGGGTTTCTGCACTCATAATTCTAGTGTCCATCCTGGCCACAATGTCGATATCCGTGGGTTAATTGGGTACTCAGTTTCTTGTATAATTCTGCGGTGATGCTCTTCTCGCTGTCGCGGTATTGCTGGTCTGGCCGGTGGAGGTTCTTTCCGCAGGCTTTCGGAGTCTTCAGCGAGGCTCATCAGCTCCTCAAGATTCTCGAAGTCTTTTCTCTTAAGATAGAGCTGATAGTCGTGGAGACTGTTTCCATATAAGCGCTCTAGCTTGCCTTGCTCGGAGAAATCTGCATGTCGCTTTAAATTTTGCAACTCGATGTAATGTACACACTTCTACATTATAAAATACTAAAACAAGCAACCATAAAACATATTTAACAGATACACACCTTTACGGTACGTATCACATTATTCTATTTTACTTCATTATACTAAAATAAAATTCTAACAATAAGAACATATGTTCATACTAAGCACTACTATCTATTTCATTCGCACACATGTACTAATATTGCTGAATACAAAATATATGAAATTACATTTTTACTTTTACTCCTACACAAATATATTAACATATGATTATGTTTACGTTTTCTAATAATTTAAGTCTACTCACTCACACACATTTAGTAATACTATTACTAAATTACAAATATGTATATGATATTCTACTATTACTTTTACACTAATTAAAGAACATATGATTTTGTTTACTTTCTAAATACAAAAACAATTGTTAACTAGTTTTAAAACAAAATACCGTATGTATGTATAGTATGTATACTATAAAAGAACGAACAAATTTCAAATAAAGTCAATCTAGTTTTGAGCTCTAACAGCTGCCAACTATTTTCAATTTTAATAAGTCTTGAGCTTTAATAGCTGCCGACTTAAACTTTTTAGCCTCTGCACTTTTTTTAGTGAACGGAATAAAAAGGACATTAAAAATAGCGCCAGTGGCGAACTTCGCCGGCAACCAATTAGGCAGGTCCTAGAACTTTTTGTATAAAAACGCGAGTCCTTTTTATTCTTTTTTTTTTATAAAAAAGGCGCGTTATTTACATGGTGACCCTGCGATGTCACCTAGTAATAAAACATATTACATCGATAAGGTATTCCTTGAACTTTCCCTTGGCCGCTGGTGTCATTGTCTAATCTCATCTTCCAGATGCTCAAAATATTTGATGGCAGGAAGAACCGTAGGAAATGCCTCTTATATGCATTCCATTCCTGCCTGGAATGTGGTATTTGATGCGCTCCTGCGTGTTCTATGTATCCTGTGGGCGCGGCTGCTGGCTGCTCACATGACCTTGACGGGGGGTTGAAATCTTGTTGTCCGCCTGGGTGTGTTACCGGTACATTTAGTTTTGGTATCTCGCAATTTCTTGCCGGTGATGGTGTCCTCCCGTGTTTTGCCTCTAGTTCTGCAAGACGTGGTTGCAGCCCCGGTTTCAGCCCTTTATCTGCGATGAAGGTCGCAAAATTCTTCCTTGCTTCTTGCACCGTTTATGTGCTGTCAAACCCAAATTCTTCTGCGTAGCCTTGCAGCTCGTCTTTCCTTAAAAAGTACACCCAGGATGAATTGACCATTTTTTTCGTGTGTTGTTTTACGCTGATGTTTCCTCTTACTTTATCGTAGCTCTCTGATTGTAGCTTTGTTCTTTGACTTTCGTGTTTTTCTTTGTTTTTTTTAGTGTCCCTGCTCGGGCGCCATTTGTAACGAACCCTTTTTCGTCCATTATTAGTTTACTGAGGTGAGCTCAGTGAGTAAACCAAGGGTTCTTACAAAACAATTTATATCCTAACGATTCCAATATTTAAATGAGAAAGCCGGAGTTTTTAGTTTTCAACTGTATTAAAATCTGTTTTTATTGTTACTTTCATTAGTATTTTCTTATATTAGTTTAATAATTATTTACTTAATTATACTGTAACATATATATATATGTTTTATATTTACTATAATTTAATATAGATCTTATGTTTAATAGCTTCCGACTTCTATACTGAACGGTGGGTAGACGTTCCTATGATTTCTATGCTGAATGTGGGTACACATTCCTATGACTTCTATGCTGAACGGTGGGTACACATTCCTATGACTTCTATGCTGAACGGTGGGTACACGTTCCTATGACTTCTATGCTGAACGGTGGGTACACGTTCCTATGACTTCTATGCTGAACGGTGGGTACATGTTCCTATGACTTCTATGCTGAACGGTGGGTACACGTTCCTATGACTTCTATGCTGAACAGTGGAGACACGTTCCTATGACTACTAGCTGAACGGTGGAAACACGTTCCTATGACTTCAAACTACGTTTGAAAAGTGCAAACACTTTTACTAGCTAGTCTCGACATGTGCACGCTGCCGAGCTTGCACCCAGACTGATTTTCTAATCCCAGCGAGTTGCCTTATATATGTTCTCACTGTATTCTGTTTCGCCGTTCACGTGTTTTGTTTTCCCTGCCTGTGTATGTGTGATTGTGTTCATGCCTTTGCATGTTTGTATGTGTGTATTTATTATTTATATACTTATTTATTATTACTACAATGCATTTATAATAATTTGTAATATTTTATACATTTTATATTTATATTATTTTTAATATTTACATTATATATTAAGTTTAGTTAAATTTATTAATTTAAATTTAATTTCCTTTATACATATCATTTGTGGGGCACAAATTGTACAACAGTTTGTGTCCTCACACACATTATCTAACACTCTCATTTACTTATCTATGCAGATGGTATGAAAATATACAAAACAATAGATGCTAAAGACAATTCAGATCTGCTCCAGTCTGATTTGAAATCCTTTGAAATTTTGTGTTCTAAAAATAATATGTTTCTAAATCCAGATAAATGCCAAACTATGACCTTTATATACCAAATGCCAAACTATGACCTTTTAGCGAAAAAGGAAGAATTTAATATTTTATTATAAGATAAAAGTCGTGTAGATGCTGTCAAAGATCTTGGTATATGCATGGATTCTAAGCTATCGTTTAACGTTTGTATTGATAACATTTATAAAAAAGCATCTTCTGTGCTCGGGTTTATGAAACGCTGGGCCAAAGAATTTAATAGTATGATTACAACTACAACGCTGTGTTATGCAATTGTGCGACCACACTTAGAGTATGCAAGTCAAGTTTGGTCCCCAAGTTACAATGTACATGTTGAACGTATCCAAAAACGTTTTGTTCGGTTTGCTCTAAGGGGCTTAAGTACAACTGTCACTTTAAACTTTCCTCCTTATGAGGATCGTTTAAAATTTTAAAAATTCAATCTTTGAATGAGAGAAGGAAGTCTGCAGATATCGTCTATTTTCACCAACTCATAACTGGCGTATTCGATTCACCAGAACTCCTAACTCTTATAAATGTTAACACTAACCGCAGAAGCGGTAGAAGTGCTAACAATTTAATTTACTTACCTTTTAGTATGACAAATTATATAGCTACTGCTCCTTTACATCGTATGAGTACCTTTTACGTTTGTTAACAACTGTAGCTTTTTTTATGTTAACTTATCGAAAGGTCAACTCAAAAGTAGATTGAAAACTAATGTATGATTAGATCTATGTAAACGAATGGTTAGTTGCTATGTCTTGTGTTGTCCCTGACCCCAACCCATATTATGGTGGGTAAATTTTTCTTACTTTAGATTGTTTTGGACCACTCTTATCGATATCATTGAGGTATTTTAATGTTATTTGGGCTAGTTCTTAAGATTATCTATTGGGGGTTGGAATTAATTTTAAAGGTTTTTTTTCGGTTTTTGAGCATTTATTTAGAAACAACGGTACAATGTATATTATTCAAAGTATTGTCCATCGTTAGCTACAACATTTTCCCATCTTTCTGGCAGCATATGGATTCCGCGCCGGAAGAACGATTCGTCTTTTGAGGCAATCCACGAATCGACCCATTTTTTGGTATCCTCGTAAGAAGTGAAGCGCTGCTCAGCCAAGCCATGCGTCATCGATCTGAATAGGTGGTAGTCGGAAGGGGCTATGTCTGGGCTATAAGGCGGGTGGGGTAGCACATCCCAATTCAGCGCCTCCAACGTTTCCTTGACGGTTCTTGCAACATGTGGCCGTGCGTTGTCATGTTGAAAAACCACTTTGTCGTGTCTTTTGGCATATTCCGACCGTTTAACCTTTAATGCTCGGCTCAATTGCATCAATTGTTGTTGGTAGCGTTCCCCAGTGATGGTTTCGTTAGGTTTTAGCAGCTCATAGTACACGACACGCTTCTGATCCCACCAAATACACAGCATAAGCTTGGCGCCATGAATATTCGGCTTGGCCCTCGATGTTGATGCATGGCCGGGTGGTCCCCACGATTTTTTTCGCTTAGGACTATCGTAATGGATCCACTTTTCATCGCCAGTGACAATACGATGCAAAAAACTCTTCCTTTTATGCCGTTGAAGCAGTTGTTCGCACATGCAAAATCGCCGTTCAACGTCTCTCGGCTTCAACTGGTACGGCACCCAATTTCCTTGCTTTTGAATCATTCCCATGGCCTTCAAGCGTTTGCCGACCGTTGATAAGTCGACTCCCAATGATTCTGACAATTCTTGAAGGGTTTGACACGGGTCTTCATCGAGCAAAGCCTCCAATTCCTCATCTTCAAACTTTTTCGGCTGGCCCGAACGCTCTTTGTCTTCCGTATCAAAATCACCACTTTTAAACCGACGAAACCAGTACTCACAAGTAGAAATCGATGGAGCATAGTCCCCGTAAGCCTCAGTAAGCGTGCGTTGTGCTTCAACCGCTTTTTTCTTCAAATGGAAGCACAAAAGTAAACCTTCCCGCAAATTGCGTTTTGTTGGAACGAAAGTCGACATGTTCACAGAGAAAAAAATATATGTTGTTTACACTTCAGTGGAATGACACATACTGAAAAATGAAGCTTAGACAATGTGCTTTGAAATGAATATAGTCACAGGTGTGCCCGATGCGATCTATTGATAGTTACGCCATCTCTTAGAAAACCTTTAAAACTAATTCCAACCCCCAATAATGCGGAGAAAGTGCGAAAAAGCTGTAGTAGCTGAACTCTATTGTTATTGCATGATATCAATATTTTTTTATTGACTGTGCAAACCAAAAGGGACGTGTTGGGATACAGTAACGGGGTAAGAATTGGTGTTGAAGGAGGACGAAATACTTCTTTAAAATGATCTGCAAATTGATTACAGATCACTTGTGGGTTGGAAGAAGAAACATTACCCTTTAGAAGAAGAAGAAACCTGCTGGAAGAAGAAACATTACATGGTTGTATGATATCCGGCCGATTTACGCTTGACGTTTACAAAGTTGAAAATTTTTTTAGGGACATTAATAATTCTTTCACCAATCAAGTTGGTGTAAAATTTTTAATTGCTTCTTCAGACTTTACTGAAAACTCTTTAGACAGCTCTGCATATCTTGCCTTTACTTCATCTCTTACAATGTCGGTGTTTTTAATGAGTTTGTAGAGACTATTTCTTTGATTTCTGAGTTGCCTAAGGTTGGGATCAAGCCACGGTTCAGATAGTTTATTTGGTTTTTTTATTTTTGGAATAAAAGTATCAAGTACAGAAAAGAAAAGTACTCTGATAGAAAAACGAAACAGCATTGTCCAAATCCAAGACTGATAGTAGGTCCGAGCTACAATAATTCAGTTAATTTCTCTTATTATTATAATCAGCGTTAAGAAAATTATACACTACAGAATTATTAAAGGATTGTCTAAAAGTTATATAGGAAGAAAGTAATTGAACTGTAAATGCAGTGTGGTGAATTGTATTTGAGAATAAATGCTCTGCTTCACAGGTTGGAGTAACGTTGGCTTCATCGTATGAGTTAGTAAGAACTAAGTCTAACCACCGTCCATTCCGGTTAGGGATGGGAGCAACTTGCTGACAATCGTAACTATAAAAGGTGCTAAGTAAATTAAAGTCGGCCGAATTAGTAAGATTAATTGGAATTAGGTGTTTGTCATTCTCATCGCTAATAAAAGAAATATTGGGACGGTGATAGTCTTGCAATATAATTATTTTATCTTCGTTTAAGGTGGCTGTAATTGAAGTTATAGTTTCACAAAACTCATTGTATGAACTTTTTTTTGAGTTAGGAGGAATTTATACTGCGCCAATGTAGATATAACGATTTAGATATAGTATTATTCTTATTATTTGGAGTTCAAGGCATTTGTGGGAGGATGTTGCAATTATCTCAGTAGACAAGGTATTGTGTGTAGCGATCAAAACTCCACCACGAGAAAGACTGTTTTTGTATAATCTCTATCATTACGGTATATTGTCAAATTACAATCAAGAATTTCCTCATTTTTTAATGTTTAACCACGTTTCCGTAAAGACAAGAACATTGAAGTGACAACATTTAGCATCAACAAAAAGTTTACTAAGTTTACCTCTCATACCACCACAGTTATGATAGAATAAGTTTAAAGCACTTGACGGGTTAGGCTGTTTTTGGGAGATAGGGGTCGTAATAGTGTAAGAGCTAGGAGCAGTAGTAGTTTTTTGTGTTAGCACGAGATCTTTGTAGGTGCCAAATCCGCTTTGAGTGTGTATGCGATGCGAATGCAGAGAGATCATTTTCAACATCTTTTGGGGATAAGTTGAAGCTTTCATGGTAGTTCATGAACATTTTCTTCAAAACTTCTGGCTCCGTTGGAGGACCTTCTTGATGAATCGAAACCATAACACTTGTTTTAGTTATACCATCTATACAAATAGAATCCGATTTGCTATATAGTTATGCTAGGTACAAGCGGACATTATCATATAAACGCCAGTCACGAAGACGAGACATGATAAATCGGCCTTCACTACTTATGTCAGCCAGATTTTTTGTTAATTTCGCTCGGGGGGGGGGGGGGTAGAAGAGGATCAATAAAAGGTGGTGGTGAGACTACGAAGATATTGGTTGATTTGTGGTGGACGGAACGGTTGAGGTTGTTGAAGAGGGCATCTGAGGATTAGCTTGGGTTGTAGATGTTGATGGAGCATGTGATTCTGAACGGTTAAGAACGTGAGACCGAATAAAATGAGGATAACTTTTATTGGTATTTAAGTTAAAGGTAGGTGGGGTTGGAATATGTAAAAGTCTAGAATCAGGGTTAAGTTTAAAAGAAACGCGTTTATTAAATCGAGAATTAAATTGAAATCGGGAAATACTGAAGTTTTGAAATTTCAGTTTTGATTAGGTTTAGACTGCTTATTTGTGGCCTTAAAAGGTAATTTAGTATTATTATTATTTTTAACTATGGACTTAGTAGGCATTTTAGAATTATTGATTTTTACTTTAGAATTGTTGTTACTCACTGTATTATTATTTTTCTTAACTGATATGGGCTTACTATTTGTACTCTTAATTCTAGATGCATGAATATGCTTATAACTACCATGTTTTTCCTTGTTACGCCCTATTGACAGTCTCATTTGGCCCAGCTTAATGCTATTCTCTGCCAAACTGTGGAATAACCATTCGATTTTAATCCCGATTTTAAAACTGCTAGCCTTTATCTTCTTGCAGTCAGTAGTCGTTATGCTAAAAGAACGCTTAAAAAATGCACGAATCCAAGAAGCGTCTGCCAGATGTGGAGCACCTTTGATATAAAAAGAAATGTGGCTTGACTGGTTTCCTATGTATAGCTTCTCTATTCTGTTTTCCCATTCCGTTGTAGTACACAATGTACCAAATTGTATAATGAGCCGTATAGGTAGAGTGCTGGTAGGATGAGTTGATGAATTGATCCGAGCTCATAGACACAGTCTGAGGAGTTAGGGTTGAAATCAGAGTGGGAAAAGTTTGGGATACGGTTGAATTTTCCGTTAATTCCTCAAGGATTGATCGTTTGTGAGGGGAAGATTGCACAGGTTCAAACTGGATATTCTCTGAAATGTAATCAATATTGTTTGAAGCATGTTTGAGAACATCTGTTACATCTGCAAGCTCCATGCGAGTGACTGTTATTACATTACCGACTTCGGTAACATTGTTAATTAATACCGAGAGAAGAGGATCGGAACATTGCTGTGTATGACTTGTTTTAGCCGAAGCGCTCTGCAGTAGACTATCCATATCATTGCTTTTTATCTGCTTTAAGTTTGTTGACAGTGCCGTGGTCCGTACTTTCCTGAGGTTAATATTTAAATCACTTATCAAATGCTCGGAGCTAGTTTTGAGTTTATCTAGGAGTTCATTTTTAGTTTTTTTTTTAATTTGTAAAATTTTTTTAGTACTGGCTTCATTGATTATTTTAGTGGACTCTTTTTATAACTCTATACTGTTATTTAAGTCTTCGGATATCTTGATAATGTCATCAAACTTAGATAGCTCGGACTTTACCTTGCTGAAAAACTTTATTTTCAGATAAAACTGAATTTTTAGATTCGCTGAGGCACTATAGAGCAATCAAGACATGCGAAAGACAGATTTCATTGCATTCGTCACAGTTAAATTTAAAGTTGTTAAGGTACTCGTTTATGTACAATAGACTTCTTTTTGAAAGGCCCAGACAGGTGGCATGGTAACTTTTGCCACAGATTCCCCCGCAAGAAACCATTTGTGCGTTAGAGTCAGCAATTGTGCAACCAGAGTTATTGCAAATTTTTTCCATTTCGATAATTTAGTTTTTATTTTTCAGCAAACGAAAAACAATTTGTGAGTTTTTTTTAGCGCAAGTTAATTTTACTTTTAAAGAACGAAACACAATTTGTAGGTCAGAAGTGAAATATAAGTTTGTTGTTTTTGTTTTATTTAACTCCAAAAGTCTTCCGAATTCGCACTTTTATTTTATCGTGACGCGAAGCTAATTAAAAAAGTTTTATTTCTTAGTTATTATTGTTGTTATTTTTAAATATTGTTATTGTTGTTTCTTGGGCTTTATTTATATATAATTCAGTCGATTGGTTAAATAGCACAAAGAACTTTTGATCCAGTCAAAATATTTTTATTTATTTTACAACTTTAAATTTCTATTGTATATATATTTGATTTTTGGTGATAAAAATTGCAAGCCAGCACAAGCACAAATTCTTGAAATTTAAATGAAAGAGCGGGTTAAAAAGCACGTCTGAACTGTTTGCGGTAATAATTGCAATTCGATGATTTTGTGATTTAAATTGATTTAATTGATTGAATTAAACGCCAAGAAATTGTGTGATTTGTCGAAAGGCTTTTCAAAAAGGATATGGCTCATCTTTTCGTGTGCCTCGTTGCTTGTTTCACAATCTTTTCACAATTACCGCTCATCAAATCGTTTGTCAAATACAATAGAGCAACGTGAAATTTCCATGGAACTTCAACGTTGTCGTATTGGATTTGACAAACGATTTGATGAGTGTGAACAGGGCAATTCAGTGTTCAATCTTCAATGTGTTCAAGTAAGGGATGAAAGTGGAATTTTTGGAGATTGCGCCTAATTAGAAAAAAAAGTGCCTTTTTAAAAAAAATTGTGCTTACACTAAAAAAGGCGCGTTTATAACAGATTTGCTACTCTTATTATATTTCGTATATGCTTTGCTTCAAGTATGCTACTGTTCGTTCAGCATTTATTTACTTGTAGCGAAAATTGCATATTTTGAATATGTAAAATGTTTAAAGTTGTTTTCTGTAGATATATTATTTTTTTAGTTTAAATTTTAGTTTATTGTCTTAAGACAATAACAATAAAAGTAAGATTATTAAAATAAATTAATCAGTATAATACAGATTAAGTGCATACACATATTCATTTTTAGAGCAAGAAAAATCAATACTTATTTCTGAATTCAGTAAATTAAACTCACTTAAACATCTATTCATAGGTTCAAACAACAAAAAGTTCGATCTACAAAAGTTAATTTTAAAATAATTAAATTTCCTTAAATTTCTATTAGGAACATTGAAATTAATGATGCTTTGTAAATAGGAACAATCAATATTACCGCAAATATAAAAAAGCGAGTGATTGTGTTTTTCGTCTCGTTTCCAATGACTTCAAATTCAATAATAAACAACGGGCGTTATATGATGGCAGTGGTTCAACAAAAGCAAATTTAAAATTTTTTTTTTAAATATGCTCAATTCTCATGATATGAAGCAAGTAATATGGGTTCCATATAAAGGATGCGTATACAAGACGAGACCTTACAAAAGCCATGAAAAGATTTTTTAAAGTGTAGGGATCCGAAAAGTTTGAACAGTTTCTTCTTAAAAATGCATGTACTGAATATGATCGCGAAAGTGTGCACCTTAAATGATTATTCAAAGAAAAGTTTCAGTCTAAAATTACCCCTTAATCTTTAATCTCATCTACAAATTTAAGTTGAGTATTTCCAATATAATATGTAGATGAAAAAAGTTTTCTAGTTTGAGCAGACGAAATGTGATAGCATTTATTAATATTAAGAAACAGGCGATTTGTCAAGCACCAATTATAAACACGATTTAAGTCTAACTGAAGTAGATAGACATCAAAACTATTACGATCATCAAAAATAGTTATGTTGCTCGATTTATTTTGGGAGCAGTTTGACAGTTTCTTTATGTGAATTTCGATTGTTTGCCAATTAGCCAATCAGATTCATTTACTTACAGCCCTATTCTGGAAACTTGATAATAGTCAACCAGTATTTTTATTATTTGTTTGTGTTTGTTGTAATTTTTTTTATTTCAAAACAAAATTTGAAGCTCAAAAATAATAAATGTTGATAAAAATTGTCAACTGCTTTTCAGATATTGACATTTTCATTAAAAAATGTTGTTTTTTGAGCTTAAATTTTTGTTTTGAAATAAAAAATTACAACAAACACAAACAAATAATAAAAATACTGGTTGACTATTATCCAGTTTCCAGAATAGGGCTGTAAGTAAATGAATCTGATTGGCTAATTGGCAAACAATCGAAATTCACATAAAGAAACTGTCAAACTGCTCCCAAAATAAATCGAGCAACATAACTATTTTTTTGTGAAGGGAAACAACACGGAAGTTAACACCCCAATAAGATATAAAATTTTTATCAAAGATAGTAATGAAAACTATTTAAATTTTTTCTGTACAAGCGTTGCTTTTTAATTTAAAATTATTTCTTTTAAAAAACCAATATTTTATAATGCTTGGTTTTCACTATGTCATTTTCAGTGGTCAGTTGTTGTCAATCAAATTGAAAATGCCAACATGTTGACATTTTTTCTACATTTGGCAATCTTGGAAAATTAAAAACAAATAAATTACTAAATGGAGCTATGCAGAAAATGCTATAGAGTTTTACTAAAGTGATATTTAAGGTGATACAATTTTATGTCATCATAAAAATGACATAGTGAAAACCAAGCATAAGAAAATGAGAAGATTTTTAAATCGAATACCCCTATGAAAAAATTTTTTACTACGTTTTTTCAGTCAGCTTGACTCTATTTTCTCTTGCACTTCTGACGTCACATGTACGTGCTCACAAAGAGTGCGGACATGCGCAAGGCCAAGGCTTATTTATAAGGTTGTGGCACTTGAGATCGAGCTTGGTCGAACTGCCAGAATGGATGAAAAGAAATGAAGAAAATTAATGCTTACAGTCAAACCTAAATCAGCGCGTTAGCGTTTTTTATCTGTCAAAAATTTCTCATGCCCATACGATTTATATGTAGCAAACCATAATAACGCGGCGGCAACGCTGAGCGGTTGGAAAATCCAATTTTGACAGAGCGTTAAGAAGTGAAGTTGCACACATCAAAAGCAAAAGTGAAAGCAAAGTAATTTTAAAGTGACAACAATTGTTTATTTTTTACTCTTTTTCGAACGTTTATTGAATTTGCAATATGGAGGTAAGAATTTTGTTGATAATTATAATTTAAGTATAGTTTTAATGCTTGTGAAAATTATAGCACCTAATAGAATTAGTGCAAAGAAACCCATGTCTTTATATTAAGAAGGAACCTAAATACAAAGATGTTAAATTTAAAGAAAAAATTTGCGAAGAAATTGGCAAAGAATTAAATCTGCCGGGTAGCATAACAATTCGCTTAATATACTATAAAATTTCTAATTGCAAAATATTTCTTTTATCTAAAGATTGACATTTGCTTGCCGCCTACCGCTTTTATTTAGGTATGGTACTTACGCGTTAACGTAAAGCGGCTATCAACGCTCCGCTCAACGCGCTGATTTAGGTTTGACTGTTAGAACACAGAAAAGCACAGTGACAGTTCGAGCAAAGGCGGGAAAAAGAGTGCATTTCTCTCAAGTGCCACAACCTTATAAATGGACCTTGCGCAAGGCGGAATCTATTTATATACAATTCTTGGGTTGCGCTGACGAACATTTTACCTACAATCTCTTTGCTTTCTATGCTCCTTGTATTCTCTTAAGTTAAGCTTTAAAAATATCGAAACATTTCCAAAAATAAGAAGAAGTGGAAGAAGTAAAAAACAATACACAATGAGAGCTTTTCTTATGCAAAGAAATGTTTTGTTATTTAACGTTTTGTTTTTCACGTCTTTATAACTTTGAAATATTTCATATAAAAACTTAGGCCAGTTCAGCGATGAGCAAGGATAACATTTTCACCAAGAAATGGCAACAATAGAAAAACATTTTGAAGGAAAAAATAAAATTAAAATGATTTCGGAGTATAGCTGATCATTACAACGCGAAACTAATGATGCCGACTTAAAAAGAAATCGGTCAAGCAAACATTTTTGAGTTGTCATGCTGAAAATGGATTTTCAAAAAAATCGATTTTCATGAAAAATAAATAACTTTGGCAATTATTAACAGATTTTTAAAAACTTAATTGCGTTTGAATTGTTAATAAATATTCTTTATGAATCCATACAGGTCTAAAGTATCCGTTACATAATTTAGTACATAGAAAAATCGTCAAAGTTGAAAAAGCCAAAAAAATTGAAAAAAGTTTTATTTGCAGAGTAAATACACACAGCTTTCTCAAGTTGCTTTAAGCAATGTACATATCGTTGGAAATGTTTAAGTATCGTATTTCAGGATCCGGTTAAATTTTTAAAGTCTGTTGACAGTCAGGTAAGTTATAGGCTAATAAGTGGGCAAAGGTAGGCAAAATCAGTTATTTTACCGTAAGTCCAGATTTTAGGGGTTGTTCGTGAGGCGTAGAAATTAAACACGTTGATTTTAAATCCAACCGTTAATTTCTCTGTAAACAATTTAACAAATTAGTTTAACTATCAACAAATAATTAATATTTAACAGAGAAGATAAAATACTTACAAAGTTTTGCCTCTACTGAACAAATAAAATTTAAAATGAAAATTTTGTGAGACAAGATTTTCTTAAAAAATTTTAACAATTTGAGAAATAACAAAAACAAGTATACAGTTCTTAACATTCCCACCCCCGTGAATTGACACGGAGGGGCGATTCACTATGACAGTAAACATGCAACTATTTCACTGCTGCACATCTAAAACGGAAAGTTTTCGTATTGGTCCTTTGATGCAGCCATTATTTGTGAGAACATCGGCAGACCTTGCGACTCGATCTTTTCTATAGTTCAGCTTTATAATTCTTCCACGTTTCCATTGAGAACGTTTAATGCCTTCGTCACATACCAGAACTAGACATCCCACGCTGATTGGATGAAAAGGCAACCACCATTTCGTCCTCCTTGTCAGATCTGGTAAATATTCTGTAATCCAACGATTCCAAAATGTGTTCTTCATGCTCTAAAAAATCCGCCATTGCTTCCTCAAAGATAACTGCATTCCTTCGCATGGTGGTGTAGAACTAACACATCCTAATAAGAAATGATTCGGGCTTAATGGCTCGGGTTCATCAGGCGTTACAGGCAAATGAGTTAGGGGCCTTGATTTGACTATGTTTTCTGCTTCAAGAAGCATGCTATAAAAGGTTTCCAAGCGAGGTGCATGTTCTTTTAACACAATGACAATAACTTTTTTCACTGACTGAACTAGACGTTCCCAGGCTTCACCTGCGCTAGGATTACATGGTGTATTATATTTCCATTTAATGCCCAGAGGTGCAAGTTTTATTGTAATCTCATCGTGGTCCAAGAAATCCTTACTGCCACTCATCTCCCTTTTGATGCCAACAAAGTTTTTTCCGTTGTCACTTCTTATCTAGGTAGGTACGCCTCTTCTGTTGATGAAGTTTCGTATACAAAGGATGCAAGAATCACTCAGTAGTAACTTCAAGATGCACAGCTCTTACTATGAGGCAAGTAAACAGCGCCACCCAACTTTTTTCATGTCGACGGCCAATGCTCACGGTGAAAGGTCCGAAGAAATCGATTCCTGTATATGTAAACGGTCGTGATCCGATTGACGGGCAAGCATCCAATTTGTGGCTGAGTTGGTGTCGCTTTCCGGATTCTGCATAACATGCAGTCAGCTTCAATTCTCTTTACCACAGTACAAATAGCTGGTATCTAAAATCGTTGTCTAACTTCGTTAATTACAGTTAAACTATTCATATGGTGTAGTTTACGATGAAAGTAGTTCACTATTAAAAGTGTCAAGTGATGATCTTTAGGAAGAATAATTAGTCGTCGTGTATGTATTGGTAAAAAAGTGGCTTCTTCGAGTCTTCCGTTTAAGAGCCTTTAAGCGCCTTTATTTTGCTCTTTTCTGTCAATATTCAACTTTAAATTATGAATGCATCTCAAAATCCAAGCCATTGTCCGCTTTAGTCTTTCATACCGAGAAAATCTTTGAATATCTGGCCTTATAAGAAAACTTTGCTGTCCAAAACAGGAGATGTTTTTATGTTTTATTTCATCCATGCTAGAATCCTTCGCTGATTTCATCATATTCTCATTTGGCCAGCGATCTTCCTCGTACAGAAGGAACTGTGGCCCCATTTTCCATCTTTCTTCAGGATTGTACTTTTAAGGAAATTTTTCTCGAGTGGCATCGTCAGCTGCTCCAGGGCACCAACGCCATTGGTCTATATGTGATGACTCCAAGATTTCAGCTACGTGATTGGCGACGTACTGCTTATAAATTCTGTGATCTAACCTTATCCATTGGATAACAGTGTGGGAATCACTCCAAAACGTAACGTTTCTAACTTCTATTTCGTAATTTTTAACTATCATGTCCTTCAGGCGAGTTGCCAAAACCGCAGCTTGCAATTCAAGTTTCGGAATTGTATGAAAGCGTGTTGGTGAGCAGACTGTTTTTGTAGCTACAAAGGACACAACGACATTCTTTGGATTAACAACCCTCCAATATGCAACAACTGCTAATGCTTCTTCGCTAGCGTCGCAAAACAAATGTAGCTCCACATCTGCACCCAAGAAGTTCGTATAATAACATCTCTGAATTCTATACTTGGCAACGTTTGCCAGTTCTTCGACCCAATTGCTCCATTTCTTGTATAATGGGTCGGGGATTTTCTGATCCCAGAAAAAATTCATATATTCTGACTCCGAATATATGAATATATTTGATTTCCTTGAGAACCTTAATTGCTTCTTCTTCAGATAGAAAGCAATCGACATAGTCATCTACGTAATGCTTTTCTATAATTCCTTTAACAGCGCGTGGAAAATCTTGGGAAATTGGGCACCAAAAATCATTCGCTCCATCACGTACGTTTTAATTGGATTCAAAGGATTCGCCTCTCTCCATAGAAATCTTTGAGCATCTTGGTCTTCTTTAACAATACCAACCTGATGAAACATCTCCTTCAAATCCCCACAAATAGCAATTGGAGCCTGTCTGAATTTAAGTAGTATTGATTTTAGAGGTTGGTTTATGTCTGGACCAGGCAAAAGAGCTTTATTTAAAGAAATATTTTCTACTTCCGCAGCAGCGTCAAAAACAAGACGGATTTTCTTTTTAATAATATTTATTACGGGGAAGTGTGGAAGATAAAAAGTTTTGGGAGTGCGTCGCTGAACTTCTTCTTCTGACAATAGTCGCGCATATCCTTTGTAAACATACTCTTTAATCTTCGTGCAATATTCTTGAGCCATGTCCTTATTTTAGGCTATTTTTCTTTCGACACACAGCAGACGTCGATAGGCCATTCCAAAAGAGTCGGGAAATGTTGAAAAATCTTCACGCCAAAGAAGACCTGTTTCAAAACGATCACCACATTTTCTTGTTGTGGATGCTAAAATGTGTAATGCCCTCTCTTCATCCTTTGATCGCAAGGGCTTTAAACCTATCTTTATACCGAAAGATTCCATATCAAAATAGCTTTTCATCATAGCCTCCATATCTCGTATTGCCTGCTGATTTTTTCTTGCTGCCTTGTATGACATGCGACACGTTTTTGCGAACGGCTTTTCTCTATTGGGCCATATACCATATATCCTAGTCTCGTTTTAGTGACAATTGGGCCTGGGCAGGGAAGTGAACGAGGTGTTTCGATAAGAACTGTTAAAAAGGTGTGCGTCAGACTAATTATCATTTTTGGCTGCACTTTTTCGTAGTTTTTTATAGGCAAACCGTCGAAACGATTTCCATATTTATTTTTTGACTCAACCAAATCTAAGGACTGCATTGGCAGAGACAGTTTTGATGTCACAAACACATTTGTCATTTTAAAAACTTCTGAATTGTTCTCAAGCCCGCTAATGGTTAATTCAACTTTCATTGTAGACTCTCTTGAGACTTGAGAGTTTATCCAATGTAGTTCAAGAACATCCTTTTGACCGACAATGCCTAGCTCGCTAATGACATCGGCATCGATCATAGAAGCGTTTAGTCCATCGTCTACGAACGCATACACTTCGATAGTTTTGTCTGTGCCATAAACTTTGACAGGAAGAACCTGGAATAGAACGCGGCCATTGTCATGATTTGAGTCTGCTAAGCAGCTTCGATGCTCGAGGGAAGTTACTTCCAGCAAAGTTTCCTTTGACTTATTCGAATGGAGAAGCTGATGGTTATAGCGAGGGCAACCATCTCTGTTGCACTTGCGCTTAGAGAAGCATTTTAAAACTGGATGACCGTACTTCAAACACGAAAAGCATTCGCGTGTAGATTTTACCTTAGCCCAACGCTGTTCAATGGATAACCTAGAAAATAAATTACATGCTGCCAGTGATTGACATTTTCCTGCACAAACGAAACACTTCTTCTGTGTAACACTCACACAAGCAAACCTACGATTATTTTTATTATCGATCTGTTTGCTTTCATTACGCTGGTTGGACTTATGACCTGAAGAGTCTGATGGGAGGGAATCAGTAACCATGTGAGCTAGCTTCCGTAACTTACATAACCATGTACTAAAATCCATAATGGTGGGAGAGGCTTGTAATTGCATGCAGTTTTCGGCCCACTGCAGTTGCTTGGAAAGCGGTAACTTAGCTACAAGCTCACTGAGCAGTATTGGGTTTGAGAGGTGATTTTCACCCTGCGCGGATTGGAGAAAACATGTTATATTTAATATTTTATTGGTAAAATTAATCAACGAGTTGAGGTCACCTTCTGAAACAGCAGCCATTGATCGCACCCTTTGGATTTGAGATTTGATTATTTGCTCTGGGCGACCGAAAGTTTCTTGTAACGTATCAAAAATAGCTTAAACGTTTTGAGGATGGCTTAAAAGGGACTCAACGGCTTCACGGGCGGTTCCGCAAGGGGTTTCTATTAGGCGCATAATATTGTGCAGATCAGAATACCCAAATGCCTTTGTGGTACTATTAAAAGCTTCTAAAAACGTTTGTCATTCTTCCGCGATTCCTTAAAAGGTAGGCAATGGGTATTACTAGACATGACGCATGGTTTGTTTACTTGAAAAATTGTTGAAAGAATTTTGGTGGAGGTCAGCGAGTTCAATTCTAATGAAGGTACATGGTGACATTCAGGTATAGCCACCTGACATAGTGGAGGCACGGCGACTTGTGTTGAAATTTGACCTATTTCGTTTCGCAGCTAAGAAATGCTGCTTTGGATTTGTTGGTTATTAGTTGAAACCAACGATTGTATAGATTGCATTTGGTTCACGAATAATGTTTGCATATCTATTAGCTTCTTACTAAAATCATTTGTTACCTTATGTAAATGTTGATTGAAAAATTTACAATCATCCCTCGACGGTTCTGGCAGTGACGAAGGCGGCGCTTCTGTTTCCTGATGCACTATAAACGACGTATCCATAGGAGTTTCATTTGCACCACGGAGAACAGGAGACGTACGGAGAACTGTAGGGTTGAGTGTCATCATTAGTGAGGCAAAACTTGTTCTAGGAGACGGAACAGAAGTTGAATGATGACCACTGGTTGGGCTTAAATCCATCGTGGCGGATGGGCCAGTTGACGAATGTTGAGGTTGGATTGAACCCAACGCATCGAGGCTGCAGAAGACTGGCAAAGTCTCTGTGTGTTGCGGTGAACGAGTCACTGGCATTGTTTTCGTATTTTTCTTATTTTGCTAGTCGCTGGCTTGTTCTTGACTTATGGCTTGAATTCATACAACGGAACGGCGAGCCGCGATAGCAACTTAAGAAATAGAAAATTTGTTCGTGAGGCGTAGAAATTAAACACGTTGATTTCAAATCCAACCGTTTATTTTGCTGTAAACAATTTAACAAATAAGTTTAACTATCAACAAACAATTAAAATTTTATAGAGAAGATAAAATACTTACAAAGTTTTGCCTCTGCTGAACATATAAAATTAGAAATGAAAATTTTGTGAGACAAGATTTTCTTAAAAAATTTGAACAATTTGAGAAATAATAAAAACAAGTTTACAGTTCTTAAAAGGGGTGTCCTGTTGCGTGCGATGTAAGCGGGAGATCTGAAAAAAATAACATTTAAAAATGAATTGGAAATAAACACTCATTACTTACCTGCTAAAAAAATATATATATATCTGGAACAACCACCTGGTCACCCTAGCGCTGGTCTGCTTGTCTGCAATGTAAAAATATATGAATGTTGATTTAAATGCAACCTCAAATAAAGATAAGCACTTACTTGTCATTAAAATATAACAGGAACCTGGCGAATCTCTGGTATCATTGAAATAGCCTGAAAAGATATGATTAAAAGATAATTTAATGAATAAACTTACCTTGCCGAATTCTGCTGTTGTTTTGCCGACTACTTTGGACAGCTACTGAAGGCAGCCATCATGTATCAATCGACAACGTACCTATGGTAGTAAAAGAAGAACGTAGTGGAAAAGTGAAACATAGTAGTAGGGAAAAAGTGTTGCCAGAGCAAAAAGTTCATTGATTAGTAGGGAAAGAGCTGGAAGCCGAAAGTTAAGTCGATTCATTCATGAAGGTGCGAATCGTATACCTTCTAAATGAGTATGAACGCCTGGTGCATAAGCTTCCGATTTTTCTTTATAATATACGGAAAATGGCCACAAAAGGGGGAAAGAAGGAAAGAAAAAAATAAGGAATAGGAGGAGGAAAGTCGGAAGGGTTAGGTGATATATATTTTGGACTTTTTGAGGCAAAACTCGGAAATATATATAATTCGAAAGAATATATATATATATTAGGTATAGAACAATCTAGAAAGCCGGGAAAATATAGAAACCGCAAAGGCATCAAAAACATCAGGAATAGGGGAAATGAGTTATGGGAAAAGTTCAGTTAGTTGAGGTTGACGTGAGGGCTCATCTGATGAAGAAAAAAAGGTGAGGATTAGTTTTTTTTTTGTGAAAAGTGAAAGTGAAGATTAAGAAAAGATTTTTAAGCAGGCACGATCAGGAAGAAATTTTGGAGAAACCAACAAGTGAGTGAGGAAAATTAAACTGGGCGGCAAAGAAAAGAAATAAAATGCAAGTTTAGTGATCCGCAATAAAATGAAAAATATATAAATCGGGCGTATTGATTTACAGTGTGGCCGACTGGAGACCGAGGACCACAGGCGTAATCAAATCGGACCAGGCCCAAAGAGATAAGGTCACAAATTTTATTTCTTTAAATCCTGTTATATGTAGAGTCTAATATATAGTGCAGTGAATTAACTACCCAGAAATTAATTAATACAGAAACTAACCCAGAAATTTCAGTCGTGCAAGTGAGCAGTGTATAAAAAAAAAACGAAATATTAGTTAGCCCCAGAATTAGAGTTTAATATATTTAGTGTGTCATATATATAGGGTTTGATATTTTTATTGTTTCATATATTTAAAATTTTATAAATATTTAGAGTTAAAAATTTCGGTGTGAATAGTTTAAATTAAATTGTTTTTATTTGTTTCCTCTTAAATAAATTTTTTTTTGTAAAGTTAAAATTTGTTAAATCAAATTGGTGTAAATTTAATAAAATCAGAAATTGTAAAAGTTGTAAAGAAAAGAAGAAATTGAATTAATTTGTCAAAGGAAAAAATTTCGGTTCGCGTCAAATGAATTTGAGGTCATTTTTATAATTTTTATTCGTTTTTTTCGTTTTTTTTTGTTAAATGGTGAAAAAAATTAGTCTGAAACCTAAGAGAGCTCCTTTAAGCAGGTATAGTCAGATGAAAACATTTATTTTTTTATCAAAGAAAGACAAAAATAAGACCCATGTTTTTTGAAGTTCCGAAGTGCATATTAGAAAAAAAAATAAAAGTTTATTTTAATTTCCTTTGTCATGAAATTATGATATGTATTTTAGATAATTAGTATTACTTAACTTAATTACCATTTCTTTATATTACCATATATATATATATATACATTTAATTTTTTTTATTTCTTATCTACGCCAATTCAAATTTATGTAATTTTTATTCTAATTTAATACATTGTTTTGTTAATAATTTGTTTTTCTAAGGGTTAATTATTACTTTTGTTCCAAAATAAGAAAAAAATAATAAGATTTACAATTTGAGTATGATTTAATACAGTAATTTTTAATAATTGTTTAATATAATAATCTTGAAAATTTTTATTTTTATCCAATAATGATCTTAAAAATTAAGCTTAAAAATAATAATCGTGTTCTATATCCGCGTACCTAGAATAGAAAAATAAGAAAATATTAAATTTAAATAAAATGTGAATTTAAGTTGAAAAAAAAGGAATGCTAAAGTAATTTGTGGGGAAGTACATGCAGGGGCGTAACTAATTGGGGGGGGGGGGCACAGACACAAGCGACATGGATATGGTAAAAGCGATTTAGGTCGCTGGTTTTTTTTAAGGGGTTATCTACCAGATGCATGCGCGAGATAACTATGGATGGGTGGGTGCATAAGAGGGTTGACATCTCCTCGTGCTCTTTAGTTTTATGGTGGTTCGGTCGCAGTTTCTTTTATGAATGTTTTGGTTTCAATTTTTTGGTATTTTTTTTTATTTTGTTCGTTTTTTGTTAAGAATTAGTTGACTTCGTCTATTAGTCGGTGTCGGTTGTGTTAATTTGTTTAAATAAGTGTACTTTTTGTTTGTTTATTTTATTCCAAAAATTATTTGTTCGTAATACATGTGAGTGTGTTTATTATAATAAACAATAATAATTATTAACGTAATATTTGCATTTGTGTTTTATTATAACATACTATAAATAAAGTAATGTATAGCTTGCATTTTAGTTTTCAATTTAATGTTTTAAACATATTAACAAAGTGTTGTTGTTTTCCATGCTTGCTGTGTTTTGCTTTCATCTTTGTGTAGTGATTTGTTTATCTTAGTCTCAGTCATTGTTGTTTTTGTTCTTTGTTTGAACTTAATTGTGCGCTCGTTGTGTTAAAATAATAGCCTTAAAAGCACATTTGGCATCTGCTTACTTTTTCAATCTTTAAACATGGAATATTTTTCTGTGGAAAATATTGTCGCTTGTTCTTTGAACGAGCTATGCAAATGTCAAAACATTCTGTACCCCATGTTTAGTTGTTCTGGTCCATGTGAGCAAATATTTCATGCATCTTGTGCCGGTATTTCTAAATCATGTCTAGACGATTTAGTATCTGTACGGTCAGGTCTTCGCTGGTACTGTGCTTCGTGTAGGGCACTTTCCCCAGATGAACTTTATTCAAAAATAAAGCTTTTTGGGGAAAGTCTTAATACGTTAAATAACAATTTTAGAGAAATCGTCACATTTTTTAGCCAAATTAGAGCCACACCCAGTACCAGCGTCTATGATGAAATATCTATTCCGGAAAATGTCCCACCTTCTTTGTCACAGAATGTTTCTTCCGGGACTCAAACTATTGTTTCATCAAAAAAAGACCATTCTATTTCAAAAAGAAAGAGGAAGATTAAAAATAAGCGTCGCAAAGCATCTTTGAACAAAAATACTCCAGTTGCTTCTTCGTCACCTACTAATATTTTTCCTTTGACTAATAGTCCAGTTTCACCTCCTATTGAACCCACAAATCATTTAAATTTAAGGGCAGTGTTAAGGAGGAAAAATTTATTTATTTCACGTCTTCAGCCTGACACAACTGTTGAAAACGTATTGACGTTTATGAAACATAACTTGTTGAGTCAAAACGACTTTTTTCATGTAAAAAAATAGGGATAAACCTTCCCACGCTTCCTTCATTCTCACAGTTCCAGCTGAAGAGTTTGCAAATGTTTTAAATTCTAATTTGTGGACCGAAAATATATTCGTTTCAGAGTTTCTGCCTAAGGCCGCGTTCATAGTGGACGCTTTGGCTGAAGCTGATGCAAAAAGCTGCTTTGTCAAGCTTCTTTTGATCATAGTGAACGCTTATTCAATGCTGCATAAAGTAGCTTATTGAGCTTATTGGTGTTCATAATGCGCGCTTTATGCTTGTGGCTGATATGCTTTGTTTTCATTTGTCTCTTTGGAAAATAATGCCCTCAATTGCGTTTTGCTAAGTAATTTTTTTTTGTTAAATGAGTATGTAGATTCGCGATGATCACCAATGAATGATCAAACCAATAACAAACAAAAGTTCAAAGTAACTTGAAAACACAAAGCATAACAACGGTGGAAAGTTCAGCACAAAAAGTAAGTATAAAAAACAAAATTATTTTTCTGTGTGAGCAAGCGAGATGGAAATATAAGCGCTAAAAAGCATTTGAAATTAAGCTTTATGCTAGCTTTATGCTGGCACTATAAACACTTTCAGCTTTTTCCATATGATTATACACAAAGCGTTTTTCAGCTTAACCTCTCGGCTAAGCTAAAAGCGTTTACTATGAACGCGGCCTAAGAATAAGTCTAGAAGGACGACTCAACCTGTTCGTCAAACTCAAAAAAACTGAATAGGCTATCCCTTTACTATCAAAATGTAAGGGGATGACGCTCTAAGACGCGAGACATATTTTCAATGTCTCAAAATTTGTCTGAAGATATTATCGCATTGACTGAAACGTGGTTAAATGGAATCATTACTGACTTGGAATTGTTTGATAATAGTTTTGAAGTATATAGAAAAGACAGATACGCTGGCAATACTTCTGCTGTCGGTGGTGGTGTCTTATTAGCTGTTAGGAACTCCTTCGTTAGTTCCATTACCGATATTCCCTGCTCTTCTAATATCGAACTTATATGCATTAAGGTTGTACATTGTAATTCTAATGTAGATGTATTTAATGCTTATGTTCCTCGAAAGAGAAGTGTGGAAATTTATGCAAGCCTTGCGGATTGCATAGAATACGTTATAAATATTCTTGACGTTAGTGACGACATGTTATTGTTGGGCGATTTTAATCTGCCTGACTTGAAATGGGAATCTTCAGACGATGATACATATTTTTGTGCATCTAATTCGAAGACACGCCAACCCTACAAGAAGACTATCGGTTATTTAACTAAGCAAAAACGGTTTTTCTAAACTGAAATATCGGTTACCTCTTCATACCAAGTTTCGGTTATGCTAGGAAGAGCCTCGGGAAGAAATTAACCGAAACTCGTGTATACGTGTGATCTGGCATCTCTTTTTCACACGTATCAATTTCCAATACCATTGAAATATAGCCGTCTCGCTCTCTCTCTAGTTAGGGTTAACATAAATACAGGTTATAGGTAACCAAATCTCACCAGATAAATCTAACCGAAAACTCAGTTATATGTAACCGTTAGATATAACGTAAAAATCAGTTTTATCTAACGTACCTCTTAAAAAATAAAAATGCATGCAATTCGTTGGTGTCTTGAAACAAATGGTTTTAATTTATTATAACATTTTTTATTGTTGTTGTTGTTGTTCTTACTGTTGTTGCTGCTACTGCGAGCCACTTCTGTGCCGACGACTTTGGGAGTGGAATTAGATGTGGCGAATGTTGAAATGCTCACTGCATTCTTGATATTGGCAAGCGTTCTTATTGGCTCATCCTTCTTTGATGGGTAGCAGCGTTCCAACAGTAAGCAATTTAAAGATATTTAATTTTTTTATTGCAGCACTTGGTTTTTGTTAGCGAAACCAGGAATGGTAAACTACAATGGCGGATATGCAAAAATTGGACATGATTTTTAATAATGATACCTTCTCTTTCTTTCACATGTACTTGCTAAAATGTTCATATTTTTCCCTGTTTCACAATTTTTGACACTGAAATGAGTATGCGAATGTAGTTGTAAACAGAAAAATGTATGTGATTTTGTTAGAGTTTTGGTTAGCTATTTCTTGTAGGGAAGAGCATATATTTGTTGATAATATATGTTCTGACTTACAACAAGTAAGTTGTATTTATAATAGTCGTGAAAGACTTCTTGACCTGGTCTTAACTACAGACTGTAACAATGTGATTGTTAAGAGGGCTCTTCATGCTCTAACTTCTGTTGATGACTACCATCCACCACTGAGCATATGGTACAAGTCCGACAGGGAAAATATAGTGAATTCCAATTCAATAGATAAAGTTTATGAATCCAATTTCAGAAAAGCTGACTTTCTGAGGTTGAATCATTTACTTCATAGTAAACTTAATGTAATTTTAGAATATTTTAATGGTAATAATCTTGAAGATTCAATTAATTTTTTTTTTATATGGAAATCTTTACTATGTTTTCTGAGTCCGTGCCGTATAGCCTCAAATTTGCGAAAAATTGTGCTTACCCTTGGTACACAAGGGAATTAAAGACTCTTCGCAACAACAGGAATAGGGCATGGAAGAAATATGTCTGTAGCTTAGACTTAAATGACCTAGAAACCTACAAGTGTTTGTTTCTAGATTTTGAAAGTTGCTCAGCTACCTTATATAAAAATTATTTAGACAATATTAAGCTGAAAATATTGTCTGATCCAAAGAAATTCTGGGGTTGCATAAACACCAAAAAAAAAAATCTGATGGATTCCCCTCATCATTTAAGACTTCTGACGGATTTACTGACGATCCCGTTATAATTTGTGGCCTATTTGCCACTCTCTTTAAAGAGTCATTCTGTTCAGACTCTTTTAATCCTGATGAAGATTATTTTGAATATATGAACTCAACACCCAGGGTTTCGTTGGACCCTATATCTTTTAATTCTGAGGATATTTTAAAGTATATTGGATCGATCGAAGAAGATTTTAATGCTGGACCTGACGGAATTCCTGCCGCAGTGTTAACGCAATGTGGTTCCGTTCTAAGCCAACCACTCTCCATATTATTCAATGAATCAATGATCGTGTGAAGATTCATTGTGGGAGGGTCATAACAACTCGTCAGCATGGATTTGTTACTGGCAGATCCACTGTGTCTAATCTCCTCGATTTTACAACATTCTGCTTAAATTCAGTTTATTCAGGTAACCAGGTCGATTGTATTTACACTGATTTTAGTAAAGCATTTGATAAACTACCACACAAATTAATTATATTTAAACTAAAGTTAATGGGTTTTCCACAATTTTTTGTAAGCTGGATTCAATCGTATCTGTCAGAGCGATCTTATCAAATACGATTTCGAGGTGTATTGTCTGCTGAATTTATTGCTGCATCAGGTGTTCCTCAAGGTAGCCACCTTGGTCCACTTCTGTTTACTTTAGCCATTAATGATGTAACCCACATCATCAAACACTCTCATCTACTTATCTATGCAGATGACATGAAAATATACAGAAAAATAAATGCTAAAGACAATTCAGATCTGCTCCAGTCTGATTTGAAATCCTTTGAAATTTTGTGTTCTAAAAATAATATGTTTCTAAATCCAGATAAATGCCAAACTATGACCTTTTAGCGAAAAAGGAATAATTTAATATTTGATTATAAGATAAAAGTCGTGTAGATGCTGTCAAAGATCTTGGTATATGCATGGATTCTAAGCTATCGTTTAACGTTCATATTGATTACATTTGTAAAAAAGCATCTTCTATGCTCGCGTTTATGAAACGCTGGGCCAAAGAATTTAATAGTATGATCACAACTACAACGCTGTATTATGCAATTGTGCGACCTCACTTAGAGTATGCAAGTCAAGTTTGGTCCCCAAGTTACAATGTACATGTTGAACGTATAGAGAGAATCCAAAACGTTTTGTTCGGTTTGCTCTAAGGGGCTTAAGTGCAACGGACACTTTAAACCTTCCTCCTTATGAGGATCGTTTAAAACTATTAAAAATGCAATCCTTAAATGAGAGAAGGAAGTCTGCTGATATCGTCTACTTACACCAACTCATAACTGGTATATTCGATTCACCGGAACTCCTAACTCTTATAAATTTTAACACTAACAGTAGAAGCAGTAGAAACGCTAACAATTTAATTTACTTACCTTTTAGTAGCACAAATTATATGGCTACTGCTCCTTTAAATCGCATGAGTACCTTTGTTAACAACTGTAGCTTTTTTGATGTTAACTTATCGAAAGGTCAACTCAAAAGTAGATTGAAAACTAATGTATGATTAGATCTATATTAACGCATGGTTAGTTGTTATGTCTTGTGTTGTCCCTGAGCCCAAGCCATATTATGGTGGGTAAATTTTTCTCACTTTGGATTGTTTTGGACCACTTTTATCTACGTACATCGTTGAGATATTTCAATGATATTAAGTTGGTTCTTAAGATAGTCTAATGTGGAGAAAGTGCGAAAAAGCTGTAGTAGCTGAACTCTATTGTTATTGAATGTAAAAAAAAATTAAAATCCGGGTTATTATTGATATAATCTTCTTTTGTTTGGACTTTTTATTTCATTTTGTTTTTCTTTTACTTTCGAATTTAGATGTTTTGTTTAGTCTTAACTTTTTCTGAGTTTTTGTTTTTTTTTTAAATTATGCTTCCGTTTCAAACCGGAAGTTATTGTTGCTCCCTCGACCTGGCATGACGGGTTGAGAACTGCGCCCGTAAATTCTGAGCTAGTCGGCGTGCGGTCATGCTAGGTACGATAGCTAGGGACACGTAACAATATGGCGCCCAAGGACAAACCAAGCGCCAGCTATCCATCGTGCTTTCTCAGAGTATTTATGCGTAGTGCTGACTAAGCCAGTGTATTCAAACGCTAAGCTAATTGCGCCTACGTATGAACGCTCTGAGAGACCATAGATGAAAGCCTGTTAGCAAAATAAATTATATTTTTTTTCTCATTTATAATCTCTCGTAATTATTTAATTTTTCTTTATTGTTCTGTGTAGGTGCGTAACAATATGCAGCTTTCTATCGTGCTTCCTCAGGGTATTCTTTGGTAGTGCTGTCTTGGACAAAGTAGTTAACTCAGAGCTTATTGCGCCTACCTGAGAATGCCTGGAGAAACCATTGATTGAAAGCCTGTCCGCCTACGAAACAAAAAATTCCAATTCAATATGAATAATTTTTTTTATCAAGGGTCGAACCAAAACATCTCGAAGAGAAGAAGAAGAGAGAAGAAGAGAAAAATTTTAATAAAAGCGGAGGTAAACAATTAATCACAATAACATATTTAAAGTAAATTTGAAAACTTAAAAGATATTTGTATTGTGAAAAATAAATTGTTTTGTTTCGGATAAACACGTTTAAGTGAAGGTAGTAATGATGCTGAAGTAGTGAAGAACCTGAGCGAGGCAAAACGTCTGTACCAGAGGCCTACATTACAACATCACTACATCACTTATATAAAAAAAGAAAAAAAACAGTTGTCTGTTCTGATGTGAAAGCAAAGCATCAAATAATAAAAATGGTTTTTATTTTGAATTAGTTATCAGACGATAAGAGAAGAATGCGAACCAACCATCAATAGTGTAGAGTTATAATTATGCGTAGAACTAGAATGTCCAACAAAGTCGCCTGTGTACCCCTTATTAATGAGCGTACCCTGTATGGAAATCCCCTTCACACTCTCACACGTACAAACGGTTTAATTTATTTATTTGTTTTTATAAATCTTTTTTTATATTTTAATTAATTTATATTTTTTTTAATAGTTGGTTTTTTTTACTAATTGAAAAAAAAATTTATAATAATTCGTCTGCTAAGTCCTAATGAGCTCTGCACGCGACGAGCATAAGAAAACCGCTTCAAAAAGACGTCACATAACTTTCGTTCCTCTCCTCAGATTAAGTGGTTGAAGAATAATACTCCACAACATGAAAAAATGAATGAAAAGGGTGCGCCGGATGGGGCGCAAACACAAAATAACCAAAGCAAGTTCCATGATTTATCAGGAACAATAAACGTTTTGAATACAGTTTACCAAGATGAGGCGAGGGGTATGATCAGAGGTGCCATACCGAAAAATTTAGAAACAAGAGAATTTCCACCAAACTTGTCTTTTCCTCCACCTTCAAATAAAGATAGTGAAAGGCTAGTCAACTCAAACCATGAAGGTGCCAGAATTTTGCACGTGAGCGAAAATGATGCTCAAATAAACGATATGGTATCAAGAGCGTGTGAAGACGTTCGCACATCACTAGATAGGTCTATTCAAAAACAAATTCAAGATGGCTTACGGGCGGGTATTGAAGACATAATGGGGGAATTAAAAACTATGTTTCAACAAGAAGGTAGAGAGCGTTCTCAAATACATAAAAACTCACATGGTTATAGAGATGATGAAGAGGAAGGCGTATACATTTCTGGGCGGTTATCGGATAATAACAGCAATTTTCATCCACGACCTGAAAATAATGAAGCGAAATTATTTCAAAACAATAGAAACAAATTAAGTTCAAACCATTATCCGCATGATATAGGTGGTTTTTCGGATCGGTATGTCAGCAACAGGCAGCCAACAACATTTGAGCGACCAACAAGCGACGCAGCACCACGGCATCAGTCTGCTACAAGCCAACCCAACGTCATGGCATTTACAGGAGCCATAAAAGTGGACAAATGGGGCCTAATATTTGATGGACGCACCAGCAGCCTGTCCGTAGAAAATTTTGTTTTTCGGCTCTAACATCTACAGGCTCAATATGGATGCACCTGGGCTGAAATCATGCGTGATTTTCACCTTCTATTGTCTGGAGACGCTAAAGAGTGGTATTGGCTCTTTATTCAAACAAATCAGGTTTCAGATTGGCCCACTTTGAGACACTCTATATTGCGTCAATATCGAACAAGTCGCACTACTTTCGAAGCTATGCGAGATTTGGTTGAAACAAAACAGCAGCCAGGAGAATCCGTCGATGCATTTTCCCCCAAGCCATCTGGAAACTCAGGTCCAGATTAATCCAGCCAATGCCGGAGTATGAGGTGATTAAAATCATAAAAAGGAACATCAAAGAGCAAATCGGGCGGATCGTATATCCCATCACGGTGCACTCTGTTGATCACTTACGAGATGAGTGCAACGAGATCGAGCGAACGTTCCCTAGGCGTGAGATGCGACCAATCCAGCAGCCTATGACGAGGTATCCTCGCAATGTTAGCGAGATAGCGGTTGATGTCCAAGGTGAAGAGTGCGAAGACAACGACGATCCGGTGATGGTCGAAGAGGTGGAAGCGGCGAGGTCTCTGGGGACAAGTTCGCAGCAACAGCAGTCCGGTACCCGGGTGCTGGTTTGCTGGAACTGTCGCCAGCAAGGCCACGCATTCAACAATTGTATGTCCTTGGAGAGAAACATTTTTTACTACAAATGCGGATTGCCAAAGGAACGCGGCAACAGCGGGAGGGCCACGCTCCAGTCACAATCCCGTAGAGACAGAGCGGTATTAATTCCTCAGGTCGAAATGGAGAGCACCACAGGGGCTGGCTGACCAGTGAACCTGAAAGAAAAACAAAAATTAGCATTCTGAAAAACTTCAAAAATTTTAAAAGAAATATAAAAGAACTGAAATCGTTAAAACCCATTGAAGAACGGATCCATGAGTATTATGAGCGAGGCATCGAATTTTTAACAACAACCAGGTAAGCGTGAGGTTTCAAGGAAGATCCAGAGAGCACGAAAAAGTTTTGCGAAACATAAACTTATTCGCAAGCATGTAGTAGAAGCGGTATGTAAGGCGGATGGAAGAGACCCAAGAGCCAATGCAGACATCGAAATAGGCCATAAAATGGTATGAGGTCTCTTGGATACTGGGGCTTCAGTGAGCATACTTGGAAACGGGAGTCGAAAACTGGTTGAAGGGTTGGATGCCACGGTAGAAAAGTATTTCTCGATTGTGAAAACGGCTGGAGGACGTCAGCACAACATATTAGGCAAGGTACAACTTCCTGTAAAATTTAAAAATAAAGAGGTTATGATGCTGTTTTATATATGCCCGTATTTAGAGCAAGAAGTTTACCTAGGAATAGATTTTTGGAGAGGTTTTGAACTAGCCAATGATGTATTGGGAGTAGGTGAGCTGAACATAGCCAACTTGGCTTCTCAGTTTAAACCGGCGACTATAAACACGGTGCACGAGCTGACAGCGGAACAGCAAGAACGTCTCAACCGAATTGTCAAGAAATTTTGAACATTCGAAGAGCATGGGTTAGGTCGCACCCACTGTGAACAACACACCATCGAACTGGTTGAAGGCGCCGTGCCAGTCAAGGACCGTCACTACCCGATAAGTCCAGCGGTGCAAGCCATCGTCTATAAAGAAATAGACGAAATGTTAGAACTGGGTGTGATTGAAGAGAGTCAGAGCGCATGGAGCAATCGTACTACATTAGTGCGCAAACCGGAAAAAAATCGATTTTGTTTAGATGCTAGAAAGCTAAATGAAAGGACGGTGAAGGACGCCTATCCTTTGCAAAACATCGATGGGATCCTGAGCCGGATCGACGAAACGTATTTTATAAGCAGTGTCGATTTGAAATTTGCATTTTGGCAGATCAAATTAGAAGCAAAAAGCAAACCATATACGGCGTTTACCGTGCCCGGATGGCCACTCTACCAATTCGCTGTAATGCCTTTTGGCCTCTGCAATGCGGCTCAACGACTGTGCAGACTGATGGACAAAGTCATTCCTCAAAAATTAAAATCGAACGTTTTCACATGTCTCGATGATCTTCTCATCATAGCCGCTGACTTTGATACGCATGTGAAGGTTCTAAGTGAAGTCGCTGAATGCTTAAAAGAAGCGAATTTGACCATTGGTCTAAAAAAATCGAAGTTATGCTTCAAGGAATTAAGGTATTTAGGATTTATTGTGGATGGGGGAGCCTTGAAGACGGATCCAGAGAAGGTGTCGGCCATAAAGCGTATTCCGATTCCGAAATCGCCGAGAGAAGCGCGCAGTTTCTTAGGCACCGCCGGATGGTACCGGCGATTTATTCAGAATTTCGCAGCTATTTTGGCACCACTCAGCGACACGTTGAAAAAGAGTGCAAAGTTCACAATGTCATCTGCAGCGATTGATTCGTTCAACCAACTCAAGCAAGCTCTGACATCAGCTCCTGTACTTAAGCTTGCAGATTTCAGTAAGCGTTTTTGGATACAGTGCGATGCGTCAGACATTAGCGTAGGAGCAGTGCTGTTCCAGGTCGACGAAAACCAACACGAAAATCCAATAGCGTTTTTTTCACAAAAGCTAAACGGTCACCAACGAAACTACAGCGTGACAGAAAAAGAGTGCTTAGCAGCAGTACTTGCAGTGAAAAGATTCCGCCCATACGTCGAGATGATGCCATTCACCATCATCACGGATCACGCAAGTCTAAAGTGGCTTATGTCACTTAAAGATCTAACCGGCAGACTTGCCAGGTGGTCTCTTCAACTGCAAGCGTTCGATTTTCAAATTGAACATTGAAAAGGCGCAGACAACGTTGTAGCTGACACACTTTCTCGTGCTTTAGAAGAAGCTGAATTAAGTGGCGACGAGCTATTGGATATCGAAACCCTCGAGTTTTCATCGCCAGAATATCTGGAGCTGATAGAAAGCATCTAATACGACTAATACGACTTTGCAGGATGACACTAAGCAACACCAGCAGCGCAGTTAAAATCGGGAAGGACCTCTCCCCACCATTTATTACCAAACGAGGTTTCAGACAAGGTGATTCCTTATCGTGCGACTTTTTCAACCTAATGATGGAAAAGATCATCCGAGTTGCTGATCACAGACGTAGTGGCACCATATTCTAGAAGAGTGCTATGCTGCTTGCGTATGCTGATGACATCGATATCATTGGCCATAATACGCGCGAAGTCAGTGCAGCATTTTCCAGATTAGAAAGAGAGTCAAGTCGAATGGGTCTGGCAGTGAATGCAGATAAGACGAAATACTTAGTGTCAACAAACAAACAGTCCCAGCGTCTTGGAACCCACATTACCGTTGACAATACCTCCTTCGAGGTTGTGAAGAACTTCGTCTATCTGGGATCCAGCATTAATTCAACCAACGACATCAGCATTGAGATCAAACGAAGAATAACTCTTGCCAACAGGTGTTACTTTGGGCTCAGTAGGCAATTAAGAAGCAGAGCCCTCTCTCGACGAACGAAAATCACGCTCTATAAATCGCTCATCATGCCCGTCCTACTTTACGCATCACAAACTTGGACGCTGAGCAGTTTAGATAAAAAGACTTTAGGAGCATTCGAGAGAAAGATTCTTCGTAAGATCTACGGACCAATCTGCGTCAATGGCGAGTACCGAATACGGTGGAATGATGAACTGTATGAGCTGTACGCTGACATCGACATAGTCAAGCGCATTAAAATCGAGCGGCTTCGCTGGCTTGGTCATGTTCAGCGCATGAAAGACGATGCTCCAGTGAAGAAAACATTCGATTCGGTACCCAGCGGCGGTCAACGCAGAAGAGGACGACCGCATCTTCGTTGGAAAGACCAAGTAGAGGACAACCTGACGAAGCTTGGAATTTTCAACTGGCGCCAGCAAGCGAAAGACAGAAATGGCTGGCGCAAATTCTTAGATGAGGCCAAGACCGACATACGGTTGTAGCGCCAACTAAGTAAGTAAGTAAGATAGAAAGCATCAGACAAAACAAGGAAAGGCTACCAGACATAAAAATCGACAACGGAATGATTTTCAAGCGAACGGGATTCAATAGAGATGACAGCTCTTTGATCCTCGATCAAAGAAAGGAAATTGCTATATATTCATAGTAGTGGATCATTTTTCAAAATTTACAATTTTAAAGGCTATGCGTGAAGCGACCGCTGTGAAAGTCGTTGATTTTCTAACGCAGGAGGTTTTCAATAAATTTGGAGTGCCAGAAATTATCCATAGTGACAATGGAATTCAATTCACATCAAAGGAGTTTCAGAAAATGATCCAGAAGTTTAAAATCAATCATCTCAAAACGGCAATTTACTCACCGCAGTCAAATGCAGCAGAACGAGTAAACCAATCAGTACTTGCAGGGATAAGAACCTATCTAGGAAGTGATCATCGTGACTGGGACTTATATCTTCCAGAAATAGAATGCGCGCTGAGAAGCTCTGTTCACGCGGCAACTGGGGTAACACCATTCTGTGCACTGTTTGGGTATAATATGTTTTTAAACGGAACTGAATTACAAGCTAGCTCGGAAATTAAAATCTTTAAGTGAACCGGAAATCACGCTCTTAAACAAAGAAGACAAATTAGAAAAATTACGCTAAAAAATCAAAACTAATTTGCACCTGGCTTCCGAGAGCAGCGCGCGACGATACAACCAGCGAAAGCGCGAAACACACTTTGTTCCTGGTCAAGAAGTGTTCAAAAGAAATTTCGTTCAAAGTGATTTTAAACGAAACATAAACGCAAAATTTTACAGAAAGTTTGTAAAATGCCGAATAAGCCAAGCCATCGGTAACAACATGTACCAATTAGAAAGTCTCGATGGCAAACCTCTAGGCACTGTTCACGCAAAAGACATAAAGCAATACACTATAAAAACACTATATAAAAAAAAACATGCAATACATACAATTTTATCCAGTGCGGAAAACGTTTTGGAAACACACCCGTCGAAAAGCACATGAAAGTCGTCCGTGAAATGTATAATAGTTGTGAAATGATTCCTAGTCGCCTCAACATTCGTACAGCCGTTAGAGTGCTGAAATAAAAAAAAAACAAAGTAAATGTACTTAAAACATATATGGCAACTAATAAAAACTTCTCTGATAGCGCTAAAAGCTCCAAAGAACCAAAATCTCGTAAATAAATAAATTAATTTTCACTGCATCTGAATTTTTACGGATCTGGAAAAAAAAATTTTATTTTTTTTTAGTAAAACAAAATTAAGACTAATATAAAAACAAAACAAGGCCCGGCTAGCAAGGATAAAGCATAAGACTCTCAGGGTGTAGGCGGAAGCCTACGCTGGGCGCTTTCATAAGTAAACTTCATGTTTGATAAATAAAAAAAAAATCTCACCACCGAAGCGCACGAACGTATCACAGTGCAATTTGTCATCAACACGCACACTGTCTTTGAAAATCAAATCGAACAAAGCCAGAGTTTTGTTGCGTGCGATGTAAGCGGGAGATCTGAAAAAAATAACATTTAAAAATGAATTAGAAATAAACACTCATTTTTTACCTGCTAAAAAAACATATATATCTGGAACAACCACCTGGTCACCCTAGCGCTGGTCTGCTTGTCTGCAATGTAAAAATGTTGATTTAAATGCAACCTCAAATAAAGATAAGCACTTACTTGTCATTAAAATAAAACAGGAACCTGGCGAATCTCTGGTATCATTGAAATAGCCTGAAAAGATATGATTAAAAGATAATTTAATGAATAAACTTACCTTGTCGAAATCTGCTGTTGTTTTGCCGACTACTTTTGACAGCTACTGAAGGCAGCCATCATGTTTCAATCGACAACGTACCTATGATAGTAAAAGAAGAACGTAGTGGAAAAGTGAAACATAGTAGTAGGGAAATAGTGTTGCCAGAGCAAAAAGTTCATTGATCAGTAGGGAAAGAGCTGGAAGCCGAAAGTTAAGTCGATTCATTCATGAAGGTGGGAATCGTATACCTACTAAATGAGTATGAACGCCTGGTGCATAAGATTCCGATTTTTCTTTATAATATACGGAAAATGGCCACAAAAGGGGGAAAGAAGGAAAGAAAAAAATAAGGAATAGGAGGAGGAAAGTCGGGAAGGGTTAGGTGATATATAATTTGGACTTTTTGAAGCAAAAATCGGAAATATATATAATTCGAAAGAATATATATATATATTAGGTATAGAACAATCTAGAAGGCCGGGAAAATATAGAAACCGCAAAGGCATCAAAAACATCAGGAATAGGGGAAATGAGTTATGGGAAAAGTTCAGTTAGTTGAGGTTGACGTGAGGGTTCATCTGATGAGGAAAAATTTTAAAGTTTCATTCTAGTGCAAAGTCTAAGAAAGAGAAGTCAGTGAAAAGAAGAAAAAAAAACATATATATACTTAAAAGTTTTTTAAAAAAAATAGAAAAAGTTTAATGTAAAGTGATAAGGACACACAAAAGGAGGAAAAAAGGACAATTGCAACATTGACAAATTTCGACATCAGTGGACAAACTACGAGTGGCAAGGAATTTAGAGGAAAAAAAGGTGAGGATTAGTTTTTTTGTTTTTGTGAAAAGTGAAAGTGAAGATTAAGAAAAGATTTTTAAGCAGGCACGATCAGGAAGAAATTTTGGAGAAACCAACAAGTGACTGAGGAAAATTAAACTGGGCGGCAAAGAAAAGAAATAAAATGTAAGTTTAGTGATCCGCAATAAAATGAAAAATATATAAATCGGGTGTATTGATTTACAGTGTGGCCGACTGGAGACCGAGGACCACAAGCGTAATCAAATCGGACCAGGCCCAAACAGATAAGTCGGTCACAAATTTTATTTCTTTAAATCTTGTTATATGTAGAGTCTAATATATAGTGCAGTGAATTAACTACCCAGAAATTAATTAATACAGAAATTAACCCAGAAATTTCAGTCGTGCAAGTGAGCAGTGTATAAAAAAAAACGAAATATTAGTTAGCCCCAGAGTTAGAGTTTTATATATTTAGTGTGTCATATATATAGGGTTTGATATTTTTAGTGTTTCATATATTTAGAATTTTATAAATATTTAGAGTAAAAAATTTCGATGTGAATTGTTTAAATTAAATTGTTTTTATTTGTTCCTCTTAAATAAATTTTTTTTTGTAGAGTAAAAATTAGTTAAATCAAATTGGTGTAAATTTAATAAAATCAGAAATTGTAAAAGTTATAAAGAAAAGAAGAAATTGAATTAATTTGTCAAAGGAAAAAATTTCGGTTCGCGTCAAATGAATTTGAGGTCATTTTTATAATTTTTATTCGTTTTTTTTCGTTTTTTTTTTGTTAAACGGTGAAAAAAATTAGACTGAAACCTAAGAGAGCTCCTTTAGGCAGGGGTAGTCAGATGAAAACATTTATTTTTTTGTCAAAGAAAGACAAAAATAAGACCCATGTTTTTTGAAGTTCCGAAGTGCATATTAGAAAAAAAAATAAAAGTTTATTTTAATTTCCTTTGTCATGAAATTATGATATGTATTTTAGATAATTAGTATTACTTAACTTAATAACCATTTCTTTATATTACCATATATATATATATACATTTAATTTTTTTTATTTCTTATCTACGCCAATTCAAATTTATGTAATTTTTATTCTAATTTAATACATTGTTTTGTTAATAATTTGTTTTTCTAAGGGTTAATTATTACTTTTGTTCCAAAATAAGAAAAAAATAATAAGATTTACAATTTGAGTATGATTTAATACAGTAATTTTTAATAATTGTTTAATATAATAATCTTGAAAATTTTTATTTTTATCCAATAATGATCTTAAAAATTAAGCTTAAAAATAATAATCGTGTTCTATATCCGCGTACCTAGAATAGAAAAAAAAAGAAAATATTAAATTTAAATAAAATGAGAATTTAAGTTAAAAAAAATGGAATGCTAAAGTAATTTTTGGGGAAGTACATGCAGGGGCGTAACTAATTGGGGGGGAGGGGCACAGACACAAGCGACATGGATATGGTAAAAGTGATTTAGGTCGCTGGTTTTTTCAAGGGGTTATCTACCAGGGGTTTTTTGTTTGTTAATTTTATTCCAAAAATTATTTGTTCGTAATACATGTGAGTGTGTTTATTATAATAAACAATAATAATTATTAACGTAATATTTGCATTTGTGTTTTATTATAACATAATATAAATAACGTAATGTATAGCCTGCATTTTAGTTTTCAATTTAATGTTTTAAACATATTAACAAAGTGTTGTTGTTTTCCATGCTTGCTGTGTTTTGCTTTCATCTTTGTGCAGTGATTTGTTTATCTTAGTCTCAGTCATTGTTGTTTTTGTTCTTTGTTTGAACTTAATTGTGCGCTCGTTGTGTTAAAATAATAGCCTTAAAAGCACATTTGGCATCTGCTTACTTTTTCAATCTTTAAACATGGAATATTTTTCTGTGGAAAATATTGTCGCTTGTTCTTTGAACGAGCTATGCAAATGTCAAAACATTCTGTACCCCATGTTTAGTTGTTCTGGTCCATGTGAGCAAATATTTCATGCATCTTGTGCCGGTATTTCTAAATCATGTCTAGACGATTTAGTATCTGTACGGTCAGGTCTTCGCTGGTACTGTGCTTCGTGTAGGGCACTTTCCCCAGATGAACTTTATTCAAAAATAAAGCTTTTTGGGGAAAGTCTTAATACGTTAAATAACAATTTTAGAGAAATCGTCACATTTTTTAGCCAAATTAGAGCCACACCCAGTACCAGCGTCTATGATGAAATATCTATTCCGGAAAATGTCCCACCTTCTTTGTCACAGAATGTTTCTTCCGGGACTCAAACTATTGTTTCATCAAAAAAAGACCATTCTATTTCAAAAAGAAAGAGGAAGATTAAAAATAAGCGTCGCAAAGCATCTTTGAACAAAAATACTCCAGTTGCTTCTTCGTCACCTACTAATATTTTTCCTTTGACTAATAGTCCAGTTTCACCTCCTATTGAACCCACAAATCATTTAAATTTAAGGGCAGTGTCAAGGAGGAAAAATTTATTTATTTCACGTCTTCAGCCTGACACAACTGTTGAAAACGTATTGACGTTTATCAAACATAACTTGTTGAGTCAAAACGACTTTTTTCATGTAAAAAAATAGGGAATAAACCTTCCCACGCTTCCTTCATTCTCACAGTTCCAGCTGAAGAGTTTGCAAATGTTTTAAATTCTAATTTGTGGAACGAAAATATATTCGTTTCAGAGTTGCTGCCTAAGAATAAGTCTAGAAGGACGACTCATCAGGATGAATCGTCAAACTCAAATAAACTGAATAGGCTATCCGTTTACTATCAAAATGTAAGGGGATTACGCTCTAAGACGCGAGACATATTTTCAATGTCTCAAAATTTGTCTGAAGATATTATCGCATTGACTGAAACGTGGTTAAATGGAATCATTACTGACTTGGAATTGTTTGATAATAGTTTTGAAGTATATAGAAAAGACAGATACGCTGGCAATACTTCTGCTGTCGGTGGTGGTGTCTTGTTAGCTGTTAGGAACTCTTTCGTTAGTTCCATTATCGATATTCCCTGCTCTTCTAATATCGAACTTATATGCATTAAGGTTGTACATTGTAATTCTAATGTATATGTATTTAATGCTTATGTTCCTCCAAAGAGCAGTGTGGAAATTTATGCAAGCCTTGCGGATTGCATAGAATACGTTATAAATATTCTTGACGTTAGTGACGTCAATAAAGAGGGCCCTTCATGCTCTAACTTCTGTTGATGACTACCATCCACCACTGAGCATATGGTACAAGTCCGACAGGGAAAATATAGTGAATTCCAATTCAATAGATAAAGTTTATGAATCCAATTTCAGAAAAGCTGACTTTCTGAGGTTGAATCATTTACTTCATAGTAAACTTAATGTAATTTTAGAATATTTTAATGGTAATAATCTTGAAGATTCAATTAATTTTTTTTATATGGAAATCTTTACTATGTTTTCTGAGTCCGTGCCGTATAGCCTCAAATTTGCAAAAAAAAAATGGTGCTTACCCTTGGTACACAAGGGAATTAAAGACTCTTCGCAACAACAGGAATAGGGCATGGAAGAAATATGTCTGTAGCTTAGACTTAAATGACCTAGAAACCTACAAGTGTTTGTTTCTGGATTTTGAAAGTTACTCAGCTACATTATATAAAAATTATTTAGACAATATTAAGCTGAGAATATTGTCTGATCCAAAGAAATTCTGGGGTTGCATAAACACCAAAAAAAAAATCTGATGGATTCCCCTCATCATTTAAGACTTCTGACGGATTTACTGACGATCCCGTTATAATTTGTGGCCTATTTGCCACTCTCTTTAAAGAGTCATTCTGTTCAGACTCTTTTAATCCTGATGAAGATTATTTTGAATATATGAACTCAACACCCAGGGTTTCGTTGGACCCTATATCTTTTAATTCTGAGGATATTTTAAAGTATATTGGATCGATCGAAGAAGATTTTAATGCTGGACCTGACGGAATTCCTGCCGCAGTGTTAACGCAATGTGGTTCCGTTCTAAGCCAACCACTCTCCATATTATTCAATAAATCAATTAGGGAATGTAATTTTCCACTTTTTTGGAAAAAATCTTTTATAAGTCCTATTTATAAAAAGGTTGTAGGAACGATGTAAAGTATTTAATACCACATGAAGAATAAAAATACTTTTTTTAAATTTAACAAAAAAAAAAAAAATAATAAAACCAAATGGCATCCTAAAATTAAAAAAATGCCCTGTGCGGTTGTTTCTTTTAACATCATATATCTACATATATAAAAAGCAATAACTATGTAATTTCACTTCAATTTACAGAAATCCAAAATATTCCCTTAATTTCTTCTAAGGAGGTTTTTTATAAATATTATTTTCTGCATTCGTTTCTCTCAATAGTCCCAATGAAGAAAACATTTCACTTTAATATGTACACCAGAGAACTGCACAAGCGTACTTGAAGTTCAATCCTTTTCAAGTACTTCAATTCAAGTATGTACCTAAACTTGAAAAAACAAGCTTTAACCAGCCTGCAAAAATACCAAACAGATACAAGTCATATTCATGCTTGCTCGTTGGCTTGGCTTGTTTAAACTTACTTTGTCGGGCAGAAAGTTGAAAAGCTTAAAACGATCGGTAAAAGCTTATAAGTTCACAAGTATCCAATAAATTGAATTTTAAGCAAGTATCCAAAACATTCAATGAGCATTCAATGAGAGAGCTTAAGCGTAATAGGACTTTTAAGGGTTCTGTGGACTCCGTGGGTTGAAGTTTTAGGGGTAGATGATTTCGGATCTGAAGTCAAAATTTTAAATTCAAGGTGGCGGATGGAGTTTCTACTTAGATTTTTTTGTATTTTTGCGAATTCTTGTAATTTTGAAATTCTGACAACGGATATAATGTCACAGTTTTAAAATTTAAGATGGAGGTTAGGGTTGCCATCTAAGTTTTTACGACAGTATTGCCACCTAGTAAAATGTATTTTGAGTGTTCGGGGTCGCTGGTTTCGAATTTGGAATCAGAATTTGAACATTCAATATGGTGTATAGGGTTGTCACCTAATTTTTTTGTTTTTACGAATTCCGTGCTGGCGCGAACACTAGGTAAAAATGAGTCGCTGGATCCGAATCCGTTGTCAGAATTAAAAAATTATGTAACTTTTGTATAATAGGGCTGCACCCCTATTGCATGTAATTTTAAGAGTTTTAAACATCATTTATCAGTGCTCCTAACACTCACTGATTTACAATCTGAAGTCACAATTTTAAAATTTAAGATGGTGGATAGAGTTGCCACATATTTTTTTTTTTTTTTACGTATTTGGGGCTGGCACGAACTAAACGGTAAAAATGGGTCGCTGAATCCGAATCCGTTGCCAGAATTTCAAAATTGTAAAATTTTTAAATAGGGTTGTCACCTAATAATATGTATTTTTAAGAGTTTTAAATATCATTTATCAGTGTTAGGGGTCGCTGATTTCGAATTTGATGTCAGAATTTTAAAATTCAGGATGGTGGATAGGGTTGCCACCTTAATATTTTTTATTTTTTGAAATTCTGACGACTGATTCGGATTCAGCAACACATTTTTACCCTTCAGTTTACGCCAGCCCCGAATCGTAAAAATTAAAAAATTAAGGTGGCAACCCTATCCACCATCTTGAAGTTTTAAATTCTGACTTTAGATTCGAAATCAGCGACCCCTTAACACTGATAAATGATGTTGAAAGTTTTTATAAACTTATATTATTTGGTTGCAACCCTATTATTTCAAAATTTTATAATTTTTAAATTTTGACAACGGATTCGGATTAAGCGACCCATTTTTGCCCATTAGTTCGCGCCAAGCCCGAATTCGTAAAATAAAAAAAAGTAAGGCGGCAACCCTTTCCACCATCTTGAATTTAAAAAATTCTAACTTTTATTCTAAATTTTATTCTAACATTTAAAAATAAAATCAAATATTGGAAATTATTTTTATAATGATTTTCAGAAAAAAGTCATTGAATTGAGTTTAAAAAATCTTTTCGTGATTAAATCCCATTGTAGAGTTCTTGTGAATCCAATGTACACATAATGTGCCCAAGACGTTGCTCTTCTGTTACAGTTGCACACGAAAAGCTTACAAGGTGCACGAGCCATTCGGTATTTTGCAAATGGCAAGGACAATTTTTAATATATAACAAAAAATACCCAAAAATTTTCACCGAAATCTGAACACTGTTGCACTATAAAATTTCTCGAATCTAACAGTCTTATTATTCATTACTTTGGGGACCAGATACCTTTAATTTGCTATAAATACCAATTTAGATTTTTGGCGAAAAAAATTCTTTTTTTCAAATCAAAACCGCTAGCAGACGGTTACACCGATTTCGATACTCTTTCGGATTTAAGATATACTTGAATCCAGCTCACAGAATATGAGTGTCGAAAAAAGTTTTTTTTTATCCACCTTAATACATACATATAAAAACGATTGCGCTATCGCCCAGTGGGAAAAATCGTAAGATGCTTACTAAATAATGCATGATTTCCTTTAGCTAATAAAGATAGGAATAGAATTATATGTAAGTAAGTATGTTTCTTGTTACATTAATGGCCGAGGACTAACTTTTGAACCGAGGATTAAGAAAAATTAATACTTGGTAATTTCTTCACTTTCTTAGTCGGCGGATTAGTTTGCAAACGGAGTATTAAGCACTAATACTCTGAATTTTGTATATTTTTTTGTTTTTATGCCAAATTTAACAGCAGTAGAGGTTGTCAGAACTTATTTATGGGTGTCGGTTTGCACTAGCCTCACTCAACCGACTCACTTTCACATGACGCAATTTTTTAATGTTCACACACGTACACTCAAAACTTTTATTAGTAAAATTTCTACGAAACATATTCGTAAACAAAATATTCATACATTCTACAAGTATTCGTACAATATACAAAGTATATGTATGGTGATATCTTTACGAAATCATTCGTAAAATATAACTAATACCTGATGTAGTATCTACGAATGTGTTCGTTTTAAGTACTAATGATATTCGTAAACAAAAATAAGTCAGTTCGTTTTAGTGCATTGTATCAATGATTGTGTACATATAACTAATAATATTCGTAAATTTCTCGTTCGAATAGCTTCGTAATTTTTTCCATTACATTCGCAGTATTTACTAATGCTTTTGTACTATTTACGAATAAAAATTTACATTAGTAGAAAAAATTCATTCGTAGGTTGACCGTACGAATTATTCGTAGAATGTACGAATTATTAGATGAGTTTAAAAAATTTAAAACCGAAATCGTTCAGCTTGGTTTTTCGAACAACTACAGAATATAAGGAACTGTATGATTGCGAGGTAACCGTAGCCTACTGGTAGAGTGTGTGGCCCGCGAGCTTAATAGCCGAGGTTCAAACCCCAGCTCAGACAGAATTTTTTTTTCGTTTTTAATATTATGATCATTCGTAAATGTAACATATGTATTCATACAATATATATTTGTTTTTGTACGAATACGAATAAAATATTCCTAATATGTACTAACATACGTCGACTCTACGTATCCTATTCAGCTCTAAAAAATAAAGAATAAAATTCGTAGAAAAGACGCAGATCTGAGTAATATTTACACACAAATATCATACAAGTTAGCATAAAAACCAAGTTGAAAGTACCATTAGTACTGATTTGAACAGATGAATATTAACCTAAGACTTAACAAGAATTTTAAATAAAAGGCATAGATGCAAAATATTATTACATTAATAAAAATTATACATGAATAAAAATAAGATAATTAACAGTTGATAAACATTATTATAATTAAGAAGAACAAACTTATAAGAACAAGAAATCACTTTTATATATTGAATGTCACAATTACTGCAAGTAACAAGAAATAGCTTTTTTAAATTGCATTCCGTTGCTACTACACTGAATATTATTGGGAAGCGAGTTCTAAAGACATGTCGCATTAACATAAAACTTACGCTCGGACATGAAGCAGGCAAATTTTGTTTGCAATAAACTATTACCTCGGTTAGATCTCAAGAATGTAAGCTTTTCAAATACAGGGTCCGCCATCTAACGTTTTTTTTTTCAACTAGTGCTTATTTCGTGAATGGTAACACGTAGTTTTATCCTTCCGCTGAACGAATATGGTTGTGTATACGCTTGAACAAACGCTGGGAAATATTGCAACATTACTTTGAAAATCATGGTAATGTTTCAGAATGTGTGCGAAAATTGAGTACGGATTTTGGAAGAAGAGAAGCACCGTCAGCTCCGTATGTTCGTTATCTTGTGAAAAAAGTGAAAGAAACTGCCATCCTCATCGATAAACCAAAGCGTGAAAAGCCAAAAGCAGTGCGTACACCCGAGAATATTGCTGCTGTGGCAGAAAGTGTGCGTGAAGCGCCATCAACATCAATTCACCGTCGTTCTCAACAATTGAACATTTCGGAGAAATCATTGAGACGAATTTTGCATAAAGACCTTGGTATGACGCCATACAAAGTCCAATTGGTTCAGGAGTTGAAGCCAACTGACCATCCAATACGTTTTCGCTTCGCTAAGTGGGCCTGCGATCGGAAAAGCCGCTGCACCCAAAACGAGTCACTGTTTGGTGCGGATTTTAGTCCAGAGGCATAATTGGGCCATTTTTCTTCGAAAATGAGCAAAGAGTAGCCGTTACAGTCAATGGCGATCATTATCGGGCCATGTTGAACAAAAAATGTTTTTCACAAAAATTGAAGAGGAGGATATTGGCAACATTTGGTTTCAACAGGACGGCGCTACGTGCCACACAGCTGAAGCTACACTCGATGTTTTGCGCCCTGTTTTTGAAGATCGCATTATCAGCCGCAGAGCTGATGTCGTTTGGCCACCTCGGAGCTGCGATTTGACACCGTTGGACTATTATTTGTAGGGTGCCCTCAAAGATAAGTGTTACGCCGACAAGGCAGAGACAATTGACGCTTTAAAGGACAATATTCGTGAAGCCATTATTGAAATACAGCTGCACACAATCGATAATGTGCTTAAAAATTGGACCGATCGTGTATGCTACTGCATGGCCAGCCGAGGCAGCCATTTGAATGAAATTATTTTTCATTATTAACCGGAAGGATTGTACTTTCAAATAAAAAAAGAAATTTGAGAAAATATTCAGTAGTTTTTTTTATAGAATTTAAAAAAAAAAAGTTATTTGGTGGACCCTTTAGGTAATATGGTTCTTTGGTATTAATGATTTTATGTAGTGCTTCTGGTATTCTCAAGTTAAGTAGATTATCGAAGGTTAGACTGAAAATTTGTTTTGCATGCTGCGATAAGTGATCAGTACGCTTAAGCTCAAATATGTAACGAGCAATATTATTGTACGCTACATTCATTTTCCGCTTGCTTGCAGCATCACAGCATGCATATATTTCACACCCATACATGAGAGTAGGCACAAGATATGCCTTTGCCAGAAGAATTCTAATCTTTGCGGAGTAAAACCTTGCGTTGCCTATAGGTTGCGGAGCAACCCGTAAACTTTTCCTACCTTGACATTTATATGATTCGACCATGTAAGCGTGCTATTGAAGATAATGCCCAGATTTTTCGTAGAAGTCACAGTCTCAATATATGAATCATTAAGAACAATTTTTGGAATTGGCGAGATGGTGGTGGCTTTCCTGCTGACTATAAGGCATTTTGACTTTGTTTAAACAAAGACCATTTGCATAAGTCCAATTGTTAACCCGCTCAAGATCGTGGTTCAAGCTGTCAACGCAACTGTTAATATGACTTAACGGGCAACTTATATAAAGCTGAACATCGTCTGCTTACATGTGTGCATGGTAGGATTTTAAAATATTTGGCAGGTCATTAACGCACATAGAGAACAGAAGAGGTCCCAAAATGGAGCCTTGATGAACACCACGGACAACTGGCAAGGAATCCGAAAAAACATTTCCAATTTGAACAGATTGCGACCTCCCGGACAATTTAAATTGTCGATGAAAATTTAAACGTATTTGATAACTTAGCGTATAGATTGTGATCGACGGTGTCGAATACTTTAGAGTGAACAAGCAATCCCAAAAAAGTAATCTCGTTGCGATCAAGACTTGTTCGAATCTCGTTGGAAACATCTAGCAATGCAGTAGCACAGCTTCGTTTTGGTCGTTATCCGGATTGCCTGAAAGTAATGCATTTTTCAAAAGGTGTTGATGTATTTGCTTGTGAATTAAGGTTTCGAATACTTTGGATAGAAATTGCAAAACAGCAATTGGTCGGTAATAGTCATTGCAAGTTTTAGGAAAGGGATGACTTTGGATTTTTTTCCAGCTTGTGGAAATAAAGATGGCATTATGATGGTATTTAAATGATGTGTAACAAACGGAAGGAGTTTTGGAAAAATTGCTTTCAGGAATTTAGGATGCATCTCATTCAAATCAACTGCATTGGATTTTAATTGTTGAATTTCCAATACAGTGATTGAATTAGTTATTGGCCTTTGGTAAAGAAATATCATTAAAATTTTTATTCAGGGTATTTATGTCAACGTCTCCACCTGATTGAGCAACAACCCTATTATATATAATGTTATAATGTTATATATAATGTTATAATTTAGCATTATCTTGACTACATTTTTACTGCATTCCTTAAATAGTTGAAGTAACTCTGGTGTTTAAAACCTCTTCCAGCGTTTGTAAGCTGTGTCTCGTTTCGAAATTAAATTTTTAATCATTCCTGAAAACCAGGGTGGTTGATCATGCTTGATAATTTTAGTTTTAATAGGTACGTATTTCTCAAAAAGGAGCCTTATTTTATTCTCTAAAAACGCTGATTGATCATCAACTGATGGCATGTAGTACAGTCTGGTCCAGTCAATACGATCTAATTCAATACTAAGTGAATTATGATCAATGTTTGATGTTTTGGGGTCTTTATATTTAAAATCGTAGCAAAGGAAACTGAAGTCATGTTTAGAAAATGCTGGGGCTGAAAGCTGGTCATAAAGCAGCACTTTGGAACAATAATCGACGAAAATAAGATCGAGTAGGGTATTCACATTTTTTGTGAAATGAGTGGGTATGGTACTGTTTACGGCTGCAAGGCCTAAAGCGCTCATATTATCTATTAGATAATTTTTCGTCCGTAAATTACTGTTCACAGTCGCCAATATTCACGTAAGCTGTGTTTCCGTAAACCTTGTCGCAGGGCCGGATAAAACATGTCGGGGCCACTAGGCAGGGTAGTTTTCGGGGCCCCTTTACCCTTTTCTAACGCTTTCAAATAAATTTTTTCTACTATATTCCATAATTTAAGAGTGGTGTCGAGAAGAAAGAAGGTTTTCATTTCACGCCTTCAGCCCGACTCAACAATTGACAATGTATTGACGTTTGTCAAACATAACCAATTAGTAAGCCAGACTATTTTCTGCTCATGCAAAAAAATTGGCAATAAACCTTCCCACGCTTCATTTATTCTCACAGTTGCTGCCGAAGAGTTTGCAACTGTTCTGAGCTCTAATCAGTGGGCTGATAATGTCTTCGTTTCTGAGTTTAAGCCTAAACATAGGTCTAAAAGGATGACTAATATCACCAGTCAGACCCAAAAAAACTAAATAGGCTTTCCCTTTACTATCAAGATGTAAGGGGATTGTGTTCAAAGACGCGTGGCATCTTTTTGTCAACTCAGAATTTTCCTGAAGATATTATCGCATTAACTGAAACTTGGTTGAAAGGAGGAATTACTGACTTAGAACTGTTTGACAATAGTTTTCAAGTATATAGGAGGGACAGACACGCTGACAATAATTCTGCAGTTGGTGGTGGTGTCCTATTAGTTGTAAGAAACTCCTGTGTTAGTTCCTTTATTGATATTCCATGCTCTGCTAATATCGATCTTAAATGCGTTAAGGTTATACATTGCAATTCTAATGTATATGTTATATTAATGCATACGTTCATCCCAAGAGCAGTGTAGACTCTACTACGTAGACATGTACACTGTCTGACTATGTACACTGTAGAGGTCTATGCAAGCCTTGCGGATTGCATAGAATTTATATTAAATTTACTTGACGTTAATGACGACATTTTATTGTTGGGCGATTTTAATTTGCCTGACTTAAAATGGCATTCTTCTGACGATGAAACACATTTTTGTGCATCTAATTCGAAGATACGCCAATATATGTTCTGACTTACAACAAGTTAGTTGTATTTATAATAGTCTCGAAATTCTACTTGACCTAGTCTTAACTACAGTCAGTAACAAATTCATTGTTCAGAAGGCACTTCATGCTTTGACTACTATTAATAATTACTATCCACCATTGAGTATTTGGTATAAATCCGATAGGGAGAATATGGTAAATTCAAGCTCTGTTGACACAGTTTATAAATTCAATTTCAAAAAAGCTGACTTTTTGAAGTTGAATCATTTACTTTATAGTAAATTAAATATAATTACAGAATACATAAATAATAATAGTCTTAATAGTTCAATAAATTTTTTCTATATGGAGCTCTTTGGCATGTTTTCTCAGTCTGTACCATATAGTCTCAAATTTGCGAAAAATTGGTACACAAAGGGTTTTAAGACTCTTCGCAACAATAGGAATAGGGCATGGAAGAAATATGTTTGTAGTTATGACTCAAATGACCATGAAACATACAAACGTTTGTTTCTGGAATTTGAGAATCGCTCAGCTGCTTTATATAATGAGTATTTGGATAATATGAAGCTGAGTATTTTGTCTGTTAATGTTAAGAAGAAGACTGATGGATTTCCTTCTTCTTTCAAATTACAGGATGGATTTACTGACGATTCCACTATTATTTGTGGCCTATTTGAAAATCTTTTTAAAGAATAATTTTTTTCAGATTCTTTTAATCCTGATTTAGCGTATTTTGATTATATGATCAACGCACCCAAAGTTTCTTTGGAGCATATATCTTTTACATCGGAGGATATTTTTAAGTATATTGTATCAATCGATGAAGATTTTAGCGCTGGACCAGATGGGATTCCTGCTGCAGTATTAAAACAATGCGGCTCCATTTTATGTCAACCACTCTCGTTGCTTTTTAATAAATCAATTATTGAAAGTAATTTTCCTCTTTTCTGGAAAAAATCTTATATCAGTCCTATTTACAAAAATGATTGCAGGAATGACATCACTATTGGGCAGGGTGACGTCACTAAAGGCCTATCGCTAAGCTGTCTTCAATTCCTAAACTTTTTTGAGCGAAAAGTGTACGATCGAGTGAAAATTCACTGTGGGCAAGTCATGACAACTCATCAGCATGGTTTTGTTACTGGCAAATCCACTGCGTCTAATCTCCTCAATTTCACTACATTCTGCTTAAAATCTATTGATTATAGTTGCCAGGTCGATTGCATTTACACTGACTTTAGCAAAGCTTTTGATAAATTACCACATAATCTAATTTTATTAAAACTTAAAATAATGGGATTTCCACAGTATTTTGTAAACTGGATCAATTCGTATATGCATGGATTTTAAATTGTCGCTTAACATGCATATTTCTAGAATTTGTAAAAAAGCATCTTGTATGCTTGGTTTAATAAAACGCTGGGCCAAAGAGCTTGAGAGCTTAATAACAACTACAAAGCTGTATTATTCAATTGTGCGTCCTCACTTGGAGTACGCAAGTCCCCACATTACAATGTGCATGCTGATCGAATTGAAAGAATTCAAAAACGTTTTGTTTGGTTTGCTCTGAGAGGCTTGAGTGGAACTGACACATTTAACCTTCCTTCATATGAGGATCGTTTAAAATTTTTAAAAATGCAATCTTTAAGTGAGAGAAGGATATCTGCTGATATCGTCTACATACACCAATTCATAACTGGTGTATTCGATTCTCCAGAATTTCTTTCCCTTATAAATTTTAGCACTAACCGTAGAAGCAGTAGAAACTCTAACAACTTGATTTATTTACCATTTAGTAGAACAAATTATATGTTAACTACTCCATTAAATCGCATGAGTGTAGTGTGTTTGATGTTAACTTGTCGAAAGGTCAACTCAAAAGTAGATTGAAAGCTAATGAAGGATAAGATCTATGTAAACCCATGGTTAGGTGTTATGTCTTGTGTTGTCCCTGAGCCCAACCCATATTATAGTGGGTAAATTTTTCTCACTTTTGATTGTTTTGGATCATTTTTATCGATATCTTTGAGATATTTCAAAGATATTTGGGTTGATTCTTAAAATAATCTAACGTGGTGAAAGTGTGAAAAAGCTGTAGTAGCTAAACTCTATTATTATTGCATGTAAAATGCACAAAGTAGAAATTTCTTACTATGAGCTGATTTTTAACTTTAATTATAAGTAGGTTATTGGCAGAATATTTATATTTGTTTGCTATTTTCTCACTTCGAACATTTACCGATAACCACGCACATCGTCTAATAAATGTATATATTTTATATAATTACTATAGTCATAAAAGTAATATATGTTAAAGTAAAAAATTTCTACTTTGCACTGTTTAGACATAAATAGTCTCATAGCGTGTATACTGTTGGTTTTACGTTAAAACTATCTCAGATATTTTTGCATATAATTATCTGATTTACAGTTTTGTTGCAATCATATTTTATGTCCGACATAGAGGAACGGCGATAATCGCGAATAAACGATTTCGGTAAACTTTGAATCCGAATCCTAACTTCTAGCGCGTACATGGTATCATAGGGATATCATGACAAGTTATTATTTATGACTTAGCTAAGAGGATTCAGAGGATTCAGAGGACAAAAATTCGGTAAAAAAAAGACAAATGTTGTGTCGCAGAAAAAAAAACCAAGAATGCAGAAAAAAATTTTTTAACGAGAAGTTTTCAGGAATATATGAAGCCGATGAACATTTTTTGCTTCCATACACTTTGTTCCACTCTAATCTAAATACATTAAAAGAAAGAGAAAAAAAAGAAGAAAACTACGAACTTGGGAACCTCCTCCTTTTTGAAGTCGGTTTAAAAAACAAAGCAATAATATTGCCATTGAGGATGCAAAACTTCAAATTTAATTTTCACTCGATGAAACATTTTCAAAATTTTTTTTAGCAATGCGCTGGGCCTCTAGGCAGTTGCCATCCCAAGTAGAATATTGCGACCACAGGTTACTTAGTACCAGGGGTTGGAAATAAACTGTACGAAAAAACTAACTCTACATCTGCTAAATCTGCGAAAGCAAACAGTTTCACTATCTGCTTAGGTTTGGATCTTTGCTACAAACAGAAATGCGTATCAAAGCGAACAGAAAATTAAGAGAGAAAGAAAACTATTGTTTTGTGTTATACGAACACAACAAGTATTTCGTTTTTTAGATTTTGTTGTCACGATCGCAACCACAACACGTAACAAATGTTGTGTTCGTTTTGCTGCTTATATTAGACAAAAGAATTTCGTCATGTTTTAAGCAGCATTGTTTTGGAAGCTAAGATTTTTTAAGTCTCGTTCTGTTGATTTGCTTGCATGAAAAATTCATAGACCGATAGATTTGTACGACATGGTTTTAGAGGCAAGGTTGTTTGTATGGGGACCCCCAGAAGGGTGGCAGGTAGAATGAAGGTGTTTTCAGAAGAAATTTTGAGGGGGAAAAATTAATATGACCAGCTCATATATTTCACGCTCCTAGTCAACGAATTTTTGATATCTTTCTTTTACTTTTAAACGAGCAATATTTGTTTGTTTGTTTATATGTTTGTTTGTAAATGAGTTCTTTGTTTGATGAGTTTGATGAAATTTTTAGTAGAGGGATTTACAGGGGCGAAAAAGCGATCTACCTAGGTCTCGTTTCTAAGAAAATTCGTTAAGCAGCACACGTATGGCCAATTTAGGCAGCCAAAATTTATTTATTCAGTAAATATTTTCTATTCAAGTCTGTTATTTGATTTTAACCCTGTACGACCATTTGGACATATTCAACACTAGTCTACATTGCAAACAAATTCGTTAAGCAGTGCAAATTCGGGTATTTGACCGATTAAGGCAGCCAAAATTATTTTATACGGTAAATAGTTTCTATTCAAGTCCACTATTTGATTTTAACTCTGTACGACCGTTGGGGCATTTTAAACACTATTAAACGTTGCGAAAAGAAATAATTTTGCAGCGCACATTGAGGTATTTGATCGATTTGGGCGGCCAAAATTATTTTATACGGTAAATAGTTTCTATTCTAGTTTACTTTTTGACTTTAACCCTGTACGACCATTGGGACATTTTAAACACTACTAAACATTACAAAAAAATAGTTTTGCAGCGCACATTGAGGTATTTGACCGATTTAGGCGGCCAGAATTATTTTAGTCGATAAGTAGTTTCTATTTAAGTCTAATTTATTTTATTTATAAGTTAATTTATTTCAACCCAGTGCGACCATTGGGACATATTCAACACTATTCAACACAGCAAAAATTATTTTTTATGTATCAAGTCTGTGTTTTATAACATTGACTTTTTGCAGCAAAAATCGGTGAAATACCCCTTTGTTCATCCCGAAAAGGGTTTTACACGCGAAGATCGATTCCAAAAATCCTGGGATCGGAATAACTGCTGCCATCCCTTATAAGGACATTAGGAAAATGTATATCCCAAGCGATTTCGATGAAACTTTCAATATGGGGGTGTACGGGTCGAAAAAGCGATCTAACTAGGTCTCATTTTTGAAAAAAATCGTTTTCCCCATGTTGTCACTTAAATAGTTTGTATTGCTTTCCATTTAATTTTGCTTTTCTTATTTATCGAGGCGTGAGTAATAACTTTTTGCATGTTGTTCATTCCCGTTTTGTTCATGCATTTCAATAAGTTTTTCTCGGTCTTCCCTTATAATTTTCAAGTTTTTTCCCCCTCTTCTAAAATTTATTTAAGTCAAATTACCGACATTAGATTTCTTGCTTCAGTGTTTTATTTTAAATAGGAACGATAACAATACAAATATAAGTAATGTTATTAAAAATATACCATAAAAAGTATATCACAGCTATTACGTTCACTGTGCAAGGTGCACATATTACTTGAGTGTAACTGCAAACACTTCCTTTCGATTTCTAAACCTATGCAGTTTTGATTTTTCACATGCATTTTGGTGTGTAAAATACCGTTTAATAACGTATAATAACGGTTGTCTAACCGATTTCTTATATTGGAAGAGAACATTTTACGATATAATTTTTTTAATTTTTGGAAACATTTCACTTGAGTCTGCAAATTTCATATTTAAAACACGATGCCAAAAATTTGGCGTATTTTGTGTCAGTATATTTAATAAATCATTATTTCTTAGTGTCTTTTATTCTTAGTCGAAATAAATTGATTCAGGCTTTTTAAATAAATGAGGAAAATAGGAATATAACGGAATTAATGAAGGATACGTTTTGTTTTTTAAAACGATGATATTACCAATTGCGAAAAGTCTAAATGCTCCGCCTTCATCCCAGAAATTGAATCTTTTAAAAGCTCTTAGCTTTACTTACTTATTTTCCATAGTTTGCCAAGCAAATAAATAAAATGACGCTGAACAGAGAACAAATTACATTTGTGTTTACAGCTGATGACAATCCAAATGAATTTAAATGAAAAACACAGGCTTATTTGAACAGTAATAAAATTCAATTAAAACTCAAGTTGACTCAGATAAATTTAAAATGTATTTAAATAAAAATGTTTCAAAATTCATAACATCAGTTTTTTTAATTTTTGACAAAATTACTCTTTTTGCACAAAAACCAACCTAATTTTTCCCCATTCTTGAGAGTTTATTCCCGTTTTCCCTTTTGGTTTGAAAATACCCTTAATAGTTTAAACGTAAAACCAATAGCTTCTACGCTATGAGACTATTTATGTCTAAACAGTGCAAAGTAGAAATTTCTTACTATAAGAGATATTACTTTAATTATTACAATACTTATTTTAAATATCAAGTATTCCGTGTTGCGTACGGGGACATTTTTCAGTACTTAAACGTTATTTTTGGTGCATTTTATTGACAAAACGAATTTAAGTTCTTTTTTCTTATATCCAGTTTTGTTAAGTATATGTGTATCTTTAAATATCAATTTGGTTTAAACGATTTATTAAAACATTATCCTAAATATAGAGGCCACAAAAAATACAGCAGTTTAGTTAATTTCAAGTAATAATGTAAAGATAAAGTTACTGGACAAAAATTACACACTTATAATGTGTAGAAAATTGTACAAATTTTTATGTTAATGGCCTTATTTGGTAAAACGTTCTTTTGTCTGGATATTCATTTGTCGATTTTTAGGCTGTTTTGGTCACACACAAAAAACTCCACGTGAGGTGATTGCGTACATTTTACATAATAAGGTCATTAGCTTTAATTTCAACTATTCATAGAAAACGCTGTAGTGTTAAATATAAACTGCATAAACAATTACCTCGGAAATTAGAATACAATCTTCTAAGCTTAAATGTTTTGAAAATTCAAGTTTAAATTTCTAGATGATTTAAATTTTTTAGCTTCTTATTTCTGAGGTTTTACAGTACATAAATTTAATAAAGGGTAAATTGTATTTTATAAAAAGTAGAGCATATCCCTTTCAGACCTGACGCTGAGTTACTGAGAATTTTTTTATGATTTTTTGGAGTAAATGGTCTTTATATGATATGAAAACATATTCAATGCCTAAATTTTGATATTTTCATATCCTTCAAGGATTTTTAAGAAACGAAAGTTTGTACTAAAATTATTTTTTTTCATGATATATTATCAAATCATTTGAGATTCTAAAATACATTATTTTTTTAGTTAAAATGTGTCAACTATACTAAAATTGCGCTATTAGTATTTTAGTATATGAAAAAATCAACTAACTTCTACGACTCATTTAAAAAAAAAAATTAAATGAGACGCAAGAATTTCGTGAAAATTTGAGATACGACAAATGAACTATTTAGACTAAAAGTTACCCACACAACTGATGAATCACGGTCTGAAAGGGATATACTTGATGGCTTCTAAGTATCTTTACTTCTTCTTTTTGGGTTGATAATAAAATACAGACCTTAGATGCGGATGCGGATATCAAAAAATTAATAATGCGGATGCGGATACGGAGCTCCGTCACATCCCTAGAAAGAACTATCAAAAAGTGCATATTATTCATAGTTTTAATAATTTTTTCATTTTTAAACACCCCTTACTCGCAAAAAATTAGGATAGAAATTAAAAAAGTCATTTCTAATATCAAGACCATTCCTTAAATTTTAAATACCCTATCTTCCCCGCTGTGCATTGTCCAATCCCAACCACTTCATTTTATTACTCCAGCATTTATTTTAACCGAGACATTGTATTTTTCACGAACAAAACGTTACCTCAAATACATATGCACAGAGGCACAGCGCATCTATAAAAAACAACAAATTCAATAAAAGCAACAAAACAAAGAAAAATTCCAACGCAATAACTTTTTCAACACCAAAAAAAAAAAAGTCGCATCATAAGGGAAACGAACAAACATTGCAGATCTCTCTTCGGATTTTGGTGCTTCCAGCAACCTACAAGAGATCGCTAAAGATACTGTGGCGGAACCTTCAGTGACGCCATCCCTCACTCTGCAGCTCTTCAAGCTATCCAGCGACACTCTGTCGCTAAATAACCTGACACACACAGTCGCCAACACAATGACTAACTTTCGTGATAAGCCAAGCAAATAATTCGTCACATATTTGACTGCCGCTGCTCTTATTTCAGCAGGCATTCCATTTGTTTTAACTAGTTCAGAACGCGTTGACTTTCTCGCCATCTGACGCTTTGTCATAAGTAACAAACCGTCAAGTATAGCGATCAAATTTATGTCGCTGAGTAACGGCTCACTATGGCGGTCATATTACGTTCTGACTGTGTTTATGCTTAGCGATCGTTGCCTGCCTGTTGGACTAGCTACCCAACACGCAGGCCATTGAGTCGCCAGCACATAGCTGGTATGTGCAGCGTAAGCATTTGCTTATCGCATTGTCCGTCGCGTCATTAGCGCTGATGACGAGTCGGACATTTATAAATGCCAGCGTCAACGACCGTTGACGCTCATTGCATTGTTTTATGTTTTTTATAAACAATGGACAAAATTATTATTTTCGTTGCGGCTATGTGTGTGTTTGCGACGCTATACGTAGCGTTGCAGCGGTTGTTTAATATGCTATGGTGGCATGGGCTATGGTCTATGCTACCATAGCTAAAACAGTTTAGTTTTGTTCGCGCGCGAGTTATCAAGCAGCACTCTGCTGCCAAAAAAATAGTTTTTTTGTACATACTAATAATTGTAAATATAGACATAGACCATAAAAATTAAAGTGTTTATTTATTTCTTTAATAATATTTAAAAGGTAAATAGCCACACTGGTGACCCCGACGTGATCCTAAAGACACGTGATATACAAAAAAAAACTGCTGAATATTTTTTTACTGTAAACTTTAAGTGCATAAACAAAGTGAAAATAATGGCGGAAAACAAAAATGACGCACAAAGTGAAGTTGCTCGCCAAATCGAAGAAGGCGCAGCAGGTGGTTCGGACACCGCTATTCCTTCGGCATCTGCGGTAACAGAGGCCACCGTGTCCGCGAATAACAAGGTCGCGGTGCAGACACCAAACTTCTGGCATGACTCGCCCGATCTTTGGTTCCTGCAAATAGAGGCGCAGTTCGCAAAACTGCGAATTAAAAATGACAGTGAGCGTTTCTACACGGTAGTGGGCGCATTGGAAAAAAATGTGTTGCGCCAAGTTAGTGACATTGTGCGTGAACCGCCGTCAGCAGATCGGTATGTCTGCATCAAAGACAAATTGATGCAAGTATTCAGCGCGAGTGAACAGGAGAAGCTTCGTCAGCTTCTCTCGGAATGCGAATTGGGCGACCGTCGCCCATCGCAGTTGTTAAATGAAATGCGCGATCTCGGCGGGAAAAATATGAGTGACAAAATGCTCGAGAATCTGTGGACCGCCCGTTTGCCTCCACAAGTGCAAGGGCTGCTACAGACAGTAAATGTGGAGCTCGTCCAACGTGCCGCGCTGGCGGACAAAATAATGGAAACGGGTGCTTACCGACCCAGACAGGTAGCAGCAGCGTCACCTGCGGACGCGCCAACAGCAGACAAAAATCTGCTAAGACGTTTGCATCGTTTGGAAGATGCATTATATGAGCGCGATCACCCGCGCCGATACCAGACACCACAGCACCGCCGCCGCGAGCCTCGCGCCCGAGAGAGAAAAACGCTACCTGCGGAACTCGCACCTGATCACCCTCTTGAATATTTTTTTGATCAGGATTTCGAGCCCATGCCAGTGTACAGTGGCATGGGTAGAGCCGACAAGTATGGACAGGCAGCGGATCCGCCACAGCTACGCACCAGCTCTAATGTGCGAACTGCCCCGAGGGCGGCCCAATTGCCACCACGCTTCTCCGGTCCCCCGCAACCATCGAGACACGGCGCAGCAGCGCATGAAGATTTTACTCGCCTGCGAAGTCCTCAAGGACCAGCTACGCGACGCAGGGGTGGCAGAGGCCAACACCCAATATGCTGGCCCCATCGCACGTTTGGCGACAACGCCTATGGATGCCGCCCGCCCTGCGCGTACAAGGCAAAAAACCATTAAGTAAGCCACCTTCTACAGACGACTCCGGTGGCGAATTTGATGTAAGTCGTCTGTACGTGACTGATGCTGCAACCTGCAGGCGGTTTCTCATCGATACAGGAGCCGACGTGTCGGTCATTCCACCGAGTGGAGCAGAACGTTACAATGCTCCACACGAATTTAAGTTGTTTGCGGCCAACGGCTCGCATATTGCCACTTATGGCTCAAAGAGGGTCTCCCTGGATTTTGGCCTTCGAAGGAAGTTTACCTGGGACTTCGTAATTGCGGACGTTAAATCCCCGCTTATTGGAGCTGATTTCCTGCAGAACTTTGGGCTACTCGTCGACATGCGTAACAGCACATTGGTCGATCGTGAAACCAGCCATCAAATATCAGGCGTCGCAGCTAATAAGGGTAAGCCAACCTTTTTTACATTTAACATAAATGACCCGTTTGCCAATATTCTCGCGCAATACAAAGACATTACTGTCATGCGCCAGGGGGTTACGGCACCTCGGTCAGGAGTCACGCATCATATCGTGACCAACGGCCCGCCCACGCATGCGCGCCCCCGTCGTCTGGCTCCAGACAAGCTTGAGGCCGCAAAAGCAGAGTTCCAATTTTTAATAGAGAACGGTATCTGCGAGCCTTCGGACAGCAACTGGGCTAGTCCTCTGCACATGGTTAAGAAAAAAGACGGTTCTTGGCGTCCTTGCGGTGATTACCGGGCACTCAACGAGAGAACGCTGCCCGACCGCTATCCTATCCCATACGTGCAAGATTTTTCAAGTATACTGCATGGAAAGAAAATTTTTTCTACCATCGATCTGCAACGGGCTTATCATCAGATCCCAGTAGAGCCGGCCGATATACCAAAAACGGCCATTACAACACCTTTCGGCTTATACCAATTCAAATTCATGACCTTCGGGTTGAGAAATGCTGCACAAACTTTTCAGCGGCACATCAATCAAATATTGTCTGCCGAGACGCATTACGCTTTTGTATACATAGACGATATCTGCGTAGCTTCTGAAAGTATTGAGCAACATGAAACGCATTTACGGCGAATTTTTCAATTGTTGCGCGAAAATGGCCTCGCAATTAATGTGGCCAAATGCTCATTCGGCCAATCAGAAGTAAAATTCCTAGGGCACAAAGTAAATAGCCAAGGCATCAAGCCAGCCGATGAGAAGGTACAGGCCATTAGGGATTTCAGCAAGCCTAAGACAGCAAAAGAGCTAAAAAGATTCTTAGGCATGCTTAATTATTATCGGCGCTTCATACCAAACACGGCCGCCACCCAGGCGTTGTTGCAATCGATGATAGTTGGCAATAAGAAAAATGACACAACGCCATTGTCATGGTCCGCGTCAACAGATGGCGCTTTCAAAAGATGCAAAGAAGAATTGGCCAATGCAACCTTGCTTTTTCACCCAGCACCAAATGCAAAACTTTCACTGAGTGTCGATGCCTCTGATTACGCAGTCGGAGCAGTGCTACATCAGCACATTAACGGCGTGCTGCAACCTCTTGGCTTTTACTCAAAAAAATTAACAGAGCCACAGGTGAAATACAGCACTTATGATAGAGAGCTCCTGGCGATTTATCAGGCTGTCAAGCATTTCAAATATATGGTTGAGGGTCGAGAATTCTCAATTTTCACGGACCATAAACCTATTACGTTTGCTTTCAAACAAAACTTGGATAAGGCGTCACCTCGACAGGCACGACACCTGGATTATATAGGCCAGTTCACAACCGACATTCGTCATGTTTCCGGTAAAGATAACGACGTGGCCGACGCGCTATCTCGCATTCAGCAACTAACAGCGGGATCCGGCATTGATTTTGAAGAGTTAGCACGCGAACAAGCCCGCGACACGGAGATGCAAAAATTCATAAATGCAAAAGCACCATCAACCTCTTTGATAATCGAGAAGCTAAAAGTACCTGGCGCAGACACTTCCATTTACTGCGATACATCGCGTGGTAAAGTCCGCCCGTTAGTGCCTTGTAAGTTGCGCACAGACGTCATGACCAAACTGCATGGCGCTGCTCATCCAGGCGCCAAATCTACAGTCAAGTTAGTCACAGAGAGGTTTGTTTGGCCCAACATGAAGGCTGAAATAAGTGAATTCGTACGCCACTGCATCCCTTGCCAGCGAAGCAAAGTGACGAAGCACAACAAATCGCAGCTAGGTTTGTACACCAACCCGAGTGAACGTTTCGAGCACATAAACATCGACCTAGTCGGACCGCTCACGATTTCACGGGAAAATCGTTACTGTCTTACGATAATTGACAGATATACGAGATGGCCGGAAGCGATTCCAATACCTGACATGACGGCAGAGACCGTCGCCAGGAACCTGCTATCAGGATGGGTAGCTCGTTTTGGAATACCGCTTAAGATAACAAGCGACCTTGGAAGGCAGTTTGAGTCGGACCTATTTCGACAGCTTAACTCTCTACTCGGCATTAGTCATTATCGAACTACCCCATATCATCCACAAGCAAATGGCATGATAGAAAGGTGGCACCGCACCCTCAAGGCAGCTATTACGTGCCACGAAAACGACAACTGGTGCGACATATTGCCGCTCATACTCCTTGGTTTACGCTCCGTCATCAAAGAGGACATCGGATCGACGCCAGCAGAAATGGTTTACGGCGAAACATTGAAGATCCCGGGAGAATTCCTGACACCTTCGGCTAAAAAAATCAGCGAAGCCGACTTCATAGTAGAGCTTAGAGAAGCAATGCAAAAAATTGCACCTGCCTCGGTCAAGCATCACGATAAGCCAAAAGTTTTCGTGCAGAGCGAATTGAATAATTGCTCGCATGTATTTGTCCGAATCGACAAGGTCCAACGCCCGCTGCTGCCACGGTATGATGGCCCGTACGAAGTCATTGAAAGAAACGACAAGTATTTTACCATCAACATCAAGGGCAAAGCAGCGAAAATATCAATCGATAGGTTGAAAGCAGCTTTCATGCCTAAAGAGCTTATCGACTCTGCGCCAACTAAATCGCACAATCGTCGAGACGAGGTCGTGACATTTTCCGACCAACCGTTGGACACCGCGGGACGTGCAAAGCCCGCGCCCATTCTTCGAAAAAAGGTCGTGACATTTTCCGACCAACCGTTGGACACCGCGGGACGTGCAAAGCCCGCGCCCATTCTTCGAAAAAAGGTCGTGACATTTTCCGACCAACCGTTGGACACCGCGGGACGTGCAAAGCCCGCGCACATTCGTCAAAAAAAGGTCGTGACATTTTCCGACCCACCGGTGGACATCGCTGGACAAAAGCAAAAGGCTAAAAGAAAGACGCAACAGACTGGTGAGATACCAAACGCAAGAACTGCGTCACCATATCGACAGCCGGCGAAATTTTCACAGATGTCATCGCCGGTCCTTACACGAAGCGGTAGGAGAGTTTGCAGGCCGCAGCGATTCAACATATCGCGCCTTAAGCGCTAGGGGGGGAGTATTGTGGCGGAACCTTCAGTGACGCCATCCCTCACTCTGCAGCTCTTCAAGCTATCCAGCGACACTCTGTCGCTAAATAACCTGACACACACAGTCGCCAACACAATGACTAACTTTCGTGATAAGCCAAGCAAATAATTCGTCACATATTTGACTGCCGCTGCTCTTATTTCAGCAGGCATTCCATTTGTTTTAACTAGTTCAGAACGCGTTGACTTTCTTGCCATCTGACGCTTTGTCATAAGTAACAAACCGTCAAGTATAGCGATCAAATTTATGTCGCTGAGTAACGGCTCACTATGGCGGTCATATTACGTTCTGACTGTGTTTATGCTTAGCGATCGTTGCCTGCCTGTTGGACTAGCTACCCAACACGCAGGCCATTGAGTCGCCAGCACATAGCTGGTATGTGCAGCGTAAGCATTTGCTTATCGCATTGTCCGTCGCGTCATTAGCGCTGATGACGAGTCGGACATTTATAAATGCCAGCGTCAACGACCGTTGACGCTCATTGCATTGTTTTATGTTTTTTATAAACAATGGACAAAATTATTATATTCGTTGCGGCTATGTGTGTGTTTGCGACGCTATACGTAGCGTTGCAGCGGTTGTTTAATATGCTATGGTGGCATGGGCTATGGTCTATGCTACCATAGCTAAAACAGTTTAGTTTTGTTCGCGCGCGAGTTATCAAGCAGCACTCTGCTGCCATAAAAATAGTTTTTTTGTACATACTAATAATTGTAAATATAGACATAGACCATAAAAATTAAAGTGTTTATTTATTTCTTTAATAATATTTAAAAGGTAAATAGCCACAATACTTTACTTTGATTGTTTTTGTGCCCGCGATTCAAAAGCATAACAGTGAGAGGAAGTTTTTTCTATTCGAAAAAAGAAACATTTCATTTTGCTTTTCTCTCTCATCTCTGCTTGCTTCGGTTTGTGCTACTTTTTGAATCGGAGAGAGAAAACTAAAGAAACCAAAATACTTGTTGCGATCTTAAGAAGAAACAAACAGGACAGAAAAATGATTTTCTTTAGAGTTTGTTTGCGAGCCCTGGTTTAGTATTAAAAAAGTAATATTTTTAATAACAAATATTTTATATGAGTTGAAAATAATTATTTTCTTGTTATTTCTTAACTGAATTTTAAGTTCTTTACTATTTTGTAAACTTCATTCCTATTATGTGCATACAAGTTAAATTTAAGATGGTTTAATGAGAATATAAACTGGTAAAATGCAGAAAACAAGAAACAAAAACTTTTTTAGTGTTTTCTATATTTCTAATTTCGAGCTCATTGTGGCACGGTTTGGCACACTCCGACTGACCTGAGAATTAAAGACGTTGATTTTGTTATCGAATGGCATACTTTAGCCGCTACCCACAATCAAAATTCCGAAAAATTTTACGCCAAGTCTAATGCGCATACATATATTTCAATGAAAAGCGATTAAACGGTTTCACTGGTTTTGTTTATTTCAATTATTCGTAAATTCGCTCAGCACCCCCAAAAAACCTTTAAATGCAAATAAAAGTAATAAGACATTAAACAAACTCATTAAGACCAATAGCTTTGCTTGAACGCTTCACTATCCATTGTGACATAAGCACTACACTGGGGTAACACACACCCCCAGCATTTAATCAAGATGCTGTTAGTTGAGTTTTTTCATAGAAATATGATTGTTTCTACTTGATTCACCAGGTTGTAAAATATCGAATGGTGTATTGTTAAATAAAAAAAATTCAAATTTTATCAGGAAAATTCGATTTAAAGCAAAAAATTCTTCCATTTTTTGACACACAAGTAACTGTTTTTTTTAATTTCTTTAATTTAATTTCTTTAAAATATATAAAAGATGTGTGTAAATATTGTTTTTTAGAACAAAAATTCTGACTGTCATGAAATTTGGATTAGAAAACAATATGAATTTGGAACCATCTATATCATCCTATGAACTTACTGAAGAATGTTATATAAATTATTGAGGTTGCGCTAGCCCCAAACTCTCTTTCAAATGTTTGTTGAGCCACTTCTTAAATAGAACTAAGGGATTTCTCTTCGCCACTCTTTCAATTCCAGTTCTAATGAAAATAACGGATTGGTCCTGCCACTATTACAGTCAAAACGCCAGGGCGAGAAAACTAAAGGAAGTTAACCCTTCCTAAAAAAAATGGTAATTTTCATGATTTTTTTTACAAAAACTGCTAAACTTTTTTAAGGCAGTATTCTAGTGTAGGGGCCGGAATTTTGGGCCTCTTTTGACGGAAGATAAAAAATAACCAATTATATTTTTACCATCCATTTTTTATTATGTTTTTATTAATATTTCAATAATACAAAAAAAAAATAAAATATATATTTAAAAATTACAGGCTGTTGGCTAAAAAAGGGTGCCTCCATGTTGACACGATTTCAATCCTTCTAGTCATCGGAAAAAAAGGTATTGTTAATTAGAAAAAATGTCGATATACCCCGAACTGGGGACATTTTTTCCGAAGTGGCGACTGTTTGAAAAAAATTATTTTTGGCCTTTTTTTCAAAGTAGTAATTTTTGGCCTTTTTTAAAGTTATGAATTTTTTAGTATATTAAAAAACACAATTTTTACATAATCCTTATTCGGGTCATAGAAAAATATTTAAAAAAAGCACACACCAAATTTTAATTTGATCGGTCCATTAGAACTTGAGATATCATGTCAACCGTGTTGGAAAAAGTAGTTTCGAGAAAAACGTGTTTAAAGTTTTTAAGTTAAATTTCAGGCAGTCTAATTGACGAAGTAAATGGCTATTACTTTTAAAATAATTTAAATATCGAAAAATCTTTTTAAGAAGATATTTATAAATATATAAACTATCAAAAAAGACAAACAATTTTTATTTTTTAAATTTTCTACACTAGAAAATCGATCAATTTATCATCTTTAAGTACATACAATGAACCCCTTTTAGTAATATTTTTATTGGAAAATATTGTTCAGTTTGGTTACAAATAGCCGTAAAATAATCATGTTTCTATTTTTGCGTTTTGCGGTGACAAACATTGTGGCGAACTGTATCATCTAAATGTCAAAATATCAAATGTCAATTGATTTAGTTAAATAACGATATAAACTATTTTTACGATATAAATAATTTCAAAATGACTGCAGCTATGCAGAGTGCGCCAAATCGTGGTTTTGGACACTTTATTGCCCACGGCGCACAGTTATGCGAAAGGGCATGCTAGACGGAATTTTTTCGAAATCGACCTTTTCAATTCTGAGCATATACAATTCTTAAAAAATATCTACTGACCACAGGAATAATTTTTTATTTACCTCCACTTTCTACAAAAAATACCAAAATCCTTGAAAGTTTTAATTTCGTGTTCAAAAATTTTGTAGTTATACTTAATTATAATTTTAAAATATTTCTCAATATCCAAAAAAGTTAAAAATTACCATAATTAATTTTTTTTTAGACTGAACCAGCAATCAGGGATGCCCCCTATAAATATGTAAGCATTGTGTTGATTCGGAAAATGGGTGATAGTTAGTTAGAAGGAGGGTAGATAGAAGGAGTAGTGTCGGTGAAGATTTGTTTTAAATTTGCACACTTCATGACTAAGATATGTTCTTTTGAAATAAAATAAATTCAATAATGAATCCTGTAAAACGTTGGCGCTATAAAACGGTATTTAAGGATATATATCGGTAAAAACGGAAAATTTGATAAAATATTTTGGAAAATAAAAAATAAAGGCCACTTCATATTTGCAAAATTTTTTCTATTTAATAGATATTACACAGTGACAGATGTCCAGAGTACACTGACGTTATGGAGGGAACACTTCTCTTAGCTTCTAAATGGCGACGCTGACAACAATCCCGCCAATAGAGATGATATTCCGAAAACCCCAATTACGGATGACAGCGTCGAGGTTCCGCTGCGCGACTATGATGAAGTTCTGACAGCTATAGCTCGGCTTAAAAATAACAAAGCCGCGGGAGCTGATAGCTTACCTGCTGAGCTGTTTAAGAACGGACGCGAAGCTTTACTAAAATGCATTCACGAGCTTCTATGCAGAATATGGTCGGAAAAATGCATTCCGAACGATTGGAATCTCAGTGTGCTCTGCCTAATCCACAAGAAAGGCGATCCCACTATCTGTGCCAATTACCGTGGCATCTTAATATCGCATATAAGGTCCTGTCGAGCGTTTTATGTGAAAGATTGAAGCCCATTGTAAACGAACTGATCGGACCTTATCAGTGTGGCTTCAGACCTGGAAAGTCCACCATCGACCAGATTTTCACGCTACGACAAGTCTTGGAGAAGACTCAAGAAAAACAAGTCGACACCAACCATCTTTTTGTCGACTACAAAGCCGCCTTCGACAGCCCAATAATGAAGCACCTGTACTCCACCATGTCTGAATTTGGTATTCCTGCAAAACTAATACGACTTTGCAGGATGACACTGAGCAACACCAGCAGCGCAGTTAAAATAGTGAAGGACCTCTCCCCACCATTTATTACCAAACGAGGTTTCAGACAAGGTGATTCCTTATCGTGAGACTTTTTCAACCTAATGATGGAAAAGATCATCCGAGTTGCTGATCACAGACGTAGTGGCACCATATTCTAGAAGAGTGCTATGCTGCTTGCGTATGCTGATGACATCGATATCATTGGCCATAATACGCGCGAAGTCAGTGTAGCATTTTCCAGATTAGAAAGAGAGTCAAGTCGAATGGGTCTGGCAGTGAATGCAGATAAGACGAAATACTTAGTGTCAACAAAAAAACAGTCCCAGCGTCTTGGAACCCACGTTACCGTTGACAATACCTCCTTCGAGGTTGTGAAGAACTTCGTTTATCTGGGATCCGGCATTAATTCAACCAACGACATCAGCATTGAGATCAAACGAAGAATAACTCTTGCCAACAGGTGTTACTTTGGGCTCAGTGGGCAATTGAGAAGCAGAACCCTCTCTCGACGAACGAAAATCACGCTCTATAAATCGCTCATCATGCCCGTCCTACTTTACGCATCACAAACCTGGACGCTGAGCTGTTTAGATGAAAAGACTTTAAGAGCATTCGAGAGAAAGATTCTTCGTAAGATCTACGGACCAATCTGCGTCAATGGCGAGTACCGAATACGGTGGAATGATGGTAGGACGACCGCATCTTCGTTGGAAAGACCAAGTAGAGGACAACCTGACGAAGCTTGGAATTTCCAACTGGCGCCAGCAAGCGAAAGACAGAAATGGCTGGCGCAAATTCTTAGATGAGGCCAAGACCGACATACGGTTGTAGCGCCAACTAAGTAAGTCTCTGGTGCTTTGATTCGCGACAAATTTTACAGTTAGCGACCAACGGCTTTATTTTATGTCGAATTTTGGGAAAATAGTAATCCTGAAGGATTTGTTTAAGATGTTCGTCACTCGAGCGATGTGTGCTATTATGTTCAGCAGCAATTATCTCGTCCTGATCATTTAAATTAAAAATGTCCGTAAAAACTTGCTTGAGTGACGAAATTAAACAGACGGAAAGGGTTGTGAGGTCACACATAATGCCATTAACCGCATTTGGATTTATAACACCTTTAAGAGTGTGTACTAAGTCCCCAATAGTAAAAAATGTAATAGAATGTCTATTCTGAGTCTTAAGTACAATTTTTGTAGTTTTGGCTGGCATTATTATTTGGTTTCGAAAGCAATTTATTGGGTTTTCGACACGCGGTATAATTTGTGTAACTGAATCCTCACTTTGAACAGTCTAGTCTGATGTAGGTAAAAGGTTTGTCATATTTATGTGCTGCCTCGAAAGAGCGTCAGCCACAAGATTTACTTCCCAGGTTTATAAAAAAATTTTGGGAAAATTCTTCAATAAATGCCCTCCATCTTTTTAATTTTGTGTTAGGATTCCTATCAAAAATTTCGAGGTTAGTGGCTGATGATCTGCATGAATATTAATCTGTCTTGAACCGTATAGATAGTTACGGAGCTTTTGTAGAGACCACACAATTGAAAACAATTCGCGTTCATTTGTCGCGTAGTTTTCATCAGTGCTTGTTAGTGTTCTTGATATCATAGTTATCGACTGTCCATTTTGTGATAAGCGCCAATAGCATGAGAAGATGCGTCCGTTGTAAGGTCAAAGGGTTTATTAAATTCCGGATAAAGAAACAGGACGTCCTCGGAACAGAGTATTTTTTCAAAGCTTGAAGTGCTTTATGATCTAGTTTAATTTAAATTTTTTTCGACATTCTTGTTCTTATGTTCCCGATTTCTCCCCTTTAAGAACTTAGTTAAGGGCTTCACAACCTGTGCATAATCCCTAACGAATCGCCTGTAGCTCGCTAACCCCAGAAATGAGCGCAGGCCACGAAGTGTTTCGGGAGCTTTGTAGTTAATTATATCATTTACCTTATCAGGGCAGGTTTTAAACCCATTACTGGATACCATGAATCCTAAGAATTTGACCTGGGTCCTAAAGATACCCTATCTGGCGATACCCTAAAGTTTGCGTGAAACAGTTTTTTGAAAATTTTAGAAATGTCCTCCAAATGTTGTTCCTTTGTCTTGGAGAAAATTATAAAGTGGTCAATGTAGACATGACAACTTTTTTCCAATTTGGTCCATTAGGACATCATCTATGGCCCTCTGAAAGATACTCGGAGCGTTTTTAAGTCCAAACGGAAGACTACAGAATTAAAACTTACCGTTATTGATGGAAAATGCTGTTTTTCGCGATTTTTTTTGGAAAGCTTAATCTGGTGGAACCCTGATTTAAGGTCGATCGTAGAGAAGAAAAAGGATTTTCCTAGATTAGCCAGGATAATCGAAACATCAGGAATTGGATATTTATAGCAGACTGTTCTTTCCTTCAGCTTCCTGAAATCTATAACAAGTCGCATTTTGCGATTTCCCTCTTCATCAATCTTTTTTGTCTACAACTCACACTGAGTTGTTGTAGGGAAACAGCGAAGGTTTTATAATTCCATTAACTAAAAGTTCGTTGACTTCCTTATTGACAAATTCTGCTACTGCAATGGGATACGGATATGATTTCGAGTAGATTGTGTCACTATCAGTTGTTCTGATAGTAGCGACCACATTTGTACTAAGGGGTAAGGATTGGTTGGGATCAGCAAATACGTTTTCATGACGCTTAATTAAGGAAGTAAACTCATCCCGAATTTCTTCAGGAACTGGTTCATTTTTAAATGATATAAAATTAACGTTTTTTACATAAAAATATAACAGTTGCTCTTTACCACCCTTATATACGATCGTTCCTTTCGTAAGGTCAAGTTTTGCTTCTATTTCACGCAAAAAATCGAGACCTATTATTCCTTCAAAATTTCCTGTCAGATAAAATATAAAAAATTGCATTTGTACCCCAAAAGTTAATAAAACATTTATTCTTTACTATATTGGATCCATGAATTGAATGCGCCGAAAATTTCTTCTCTACTGGTTTAATTCTCTTCAGGCCATTGAGTTGTTTGAATTCAATATCAATTTAATATCATAATTCTTAACGGCACCAGTATCCACTAAAAATTTAAGATTTTTTCCTTCTAACGTCCTTCCCACATAAGGGAGGAGGGACTTACCCCTAAAAAATTGATTTCTTCATCACATTCGTCTACATTTTGTATTTCTAAGTCCTTTTCCTCACGTTATTCCTCATAATTAAATTAAGGCTTTCGTTTGACATATCTTGACTTAAATATTCCCGAGAAAAATTCTCCCGTTGGTGTTGCATATGATTAATCCTCTGTACTTTAACCGGTTGCTGCGGCTGTCTATTACTAGTATTCTCAAAAGTACGTTTCTGTGCCCCACCTAGTGGTACACGATCGTTACCATAGGGCCTCTGAAATTGTCCCTGAAAAACTTTTTGTGGATTGCTATGGTTCGGCATAATAGGTTTATATTGCCGTGGAAATGTGGCAGGCATTACTGCTCCAGTCCGCACAAAGCCGGGTTTTGGCCTATTCGTAGTTTGCACCGGGCTTGGCCTAGCGTTATATGTAAAACGCCAGGATGATGGATCTATTACCATCGGTGTTATCCCTGGTTTTCTATCTACTATCCTAGCATAATGAGGAGAGTAAAGGCGACTGTAGTTATTACGCCCAGTGCTAAAACTGAACACATTGGCAAATGCCGATCTGGCTTGATTCGCTTCGAGTTTCTGGGCGAGCGCCAAAGCTGTAGGCATATCATCAGGTCTTGCAGAGAAAAGAGTGTCGCAGAGTGGCCTGTTCAAACCTGAGATAAACTCTCAATCCATCCTGCCTATACTTCTGGGTCAAGGACTTGGTTAGGTCAGAATTTCCACTATGTGTCATGATAATTTTATTTATTATAAGGGTCAGTTTCTTCTCTACCTCGTCGTAAAATTGTGATATAGTCATTACACCTTGCCTAAGAGTGGACATCTGTTCGATAAGGAACATCGGCTTCTTATCTGAGTAAGTAAAATCAAGGCGGGAGATAATGGCTCTAAAATTCAAAATTGTGTTAAAAGAAGAAAGTAGCATATCAGCAGAGCCGACCACTTTATTCCTAATTATGGCGACGGCTTGGCAATGTTTGGAACTGCCGACGTGGTCTTCGAAGAGTTTGTATGCGAAGTGAGCCGCTTGTCTCCAAGAGACATATCTAGCTTGATCCCCAGAGAACTCGGGCAAGGACTTTACTATGTTCAGAGATTCGTCACAGGGAATATTCGGTTGGATGGATACCGGAACATATTCTTCCACCCTGGCTGGTGTTTACAGACCAGCTAGCCTATTAGTTAGGTCATCAAAGGTTGATTGGAATCCGGTTTTAGTCTGCTCAGTTGCAACCCTTATGGCAGCATTGACCATGATTTATAATGCCTGTGCGTCTAATGCCATGTTGTCCGTGTTGTCCGTAACAATACGTTAGTTATAACTTAAAAATTCTACTCTGTTCACTGTACCTAATTTTTCTTGAATCAATTTCATAAGCTAAATTAATATTATTTATATTTTTACACAACAGTAGTTAGTGAGTTTAATTTATATAAATATAAGGAAAAGCCAATAACAAAAGTATATTGTATAACAATTAATAAACTTATAATAATTATATCTACAGTATTGGTAGCACGTTCATAGCGATCCACTGCTTCTTGTAGAGTTCCGTTTATCCTCAGGACTTACGAAGATGTTTATATTTTTATTGTGGTTCTGTAGTCTTCAAACTTTTACTGTTGTTTTATTTTGATTTTCTTTTTGAATTGAAGTCTGTAGTTTTAGTTCGCACATTAGTTTTTTTATATTGCTTAAATCGTATGTAATTTATCATTTGAAAAATTCCTCAACTGCATTTCATATATTTATTAGAAGTTTTGCTATTTATTTATTTGTTTTTATCTAATTCTTCATTCTTTTTTCTTGAGTACGATTACAGTTTACTGATTTATCAACTCAATTTTCACTTTTCAATTAGCTTTAATCTTTTGTTTTTTCTTTTCACTTCTTGGCATCAAAATCTAATTTTCAGCAACTTTTTTCACTTTAGTGTTGTATCTTTATTGATTATGCGTAAATAATGTACGGAACCTAGCAACACTTGTTTTGCTAGGTTCTTGTGACTTTTTCGTAAAATATTTTTAAGTTTTTGTTTTTTTTTGTTACACCTATGCGCACTATTTGAAAATACTTTTTACAGCTTAGCTTTATTTTTTAATTCTTTGTTTCAGGCACATTTTTAATAATTTAAAATTTTCAATAATTTTCTTTAGCTTTTCACACAAATTTTTTATAATTTAAAATTTTCAATAATTTACTTTAGTTTTTCACAAAAATTTTTTATAATTGCCTTTAGTGGGTTCACCACTTTAGATTTTCATTTTATCAAGTATTTTTATTGTGGCCCCACGTTGAGCGGGGCAAGTTATTCCGCTCGTGATCTTAAGCTAAACACACAAAACTTAAAACTACTTTAAGCTGCCGGTGCTGATGTAATGGCTGAGCTAATGTTATTGTTGTTGCTACTTTGCTGATACTGCATTGTGGTTGTTATTGTTGCTATTGCCGTTGTTATTGTTACAGTTGCTATTGCTGTTGGTGTTGTTGTTGCGGAAGAGCCGGATAATATTATAGCAACCTCTTGGATAGCAGACGCTTACGCTGCTAGAATTATTGGGAGCAGATGCACGTGTTAATTTATATGCGGGGTTTTACGAATTGTTAACACATCACATTATATTATTAAACTGAAAAAAATTTCAACACAAAAAAAATGTAGTTATGATTTATTTTTTGGTAAAAACGCAAAATTTGGTAAAACGTTTAGTAAGACAAAAAAAAGGCCACCTCAAATTAAAACCATATTTTTTATTTATTTATTCACTTTAATATCAACTTTAAGCTCTATGAGTGCCAAAATGCGCAAATTTTCGGTAATTGTTTTTTAACCTGTTCGATGGCCCTAAAAATGCCATTTTTTTCATTTCAAATCCAGGTTTCGACTGTTTTTTATAGTTGTGCTCTAACATGGGTAATAATTTTACCCGTGATTTTAGTGATTTAATAAATTTTTGCAAAATTTAGGAGATTTTACCGTTTTTATAAAGTCACTTTGCATGGTAGGTTGAAGTTAGTGGTTTCCATCCGATTTGGCTCATTTTCAAAGTTAAAGTTTGTAATTAGGATTTAAGCGCATTAGCTAAACTTGAAGTGAATTATTTTATTTCTGTGGTATTTAAAGATATTTCACCGTTTTTATAAAGTCACTTTGTTTCTGAGATAGGCGTGATTTTCAGTTGATTTGGCTCATTTTCAAACTTAAAGTGTGCTATTAGAATTTAAGATCATTTGCTAAATGTAAAATGAATAAATTAGTTTTTGTGGAATTTAAACGGATTTTAACGTTTATATAATGTCACTTTGTATGGGAGACAGAGTGGTTTACAGCCGATTTTTCTCATTTTCAAACTTACACTGAGTAATTAGGATTTAAGCTCTTCGTTAATTTTAAAGTGAATAAATTAATTTTTGTGGAATTCAAAGAGATTTTACCGTTTATATTAACTATTTTGTATGGGAGGTAGATGTGGTTTTGATCCGATTGGGTTCATTTTAAGACTCAATGTCCTTAATTAAGATTTAAGCTTATATGTCAAATGTAATGTGTAATTTTTTACACTTTTTAGAAATCACATATTAGACGTCTATGTCTGCTTTCATTGTCGTAGTTTATCTGATTTTTAAGATATAGAACAAAATGTGTTTCAGTTGTATGGCAGCTGCCACGCCCATTTGTCCAATCGAACCGAAATTTTTAAAACTTTTTGAAAGTCACATACTAGGCGTCTGTGTTTAGTTTTGTTATCATAACTTATCTGCTTTCTAAGATATAGCACACAATGTGTTTCAGTTGTATGGAAGCTGCCACGCCCACTTGTCCAATCGAACTGACATTTTTATAACTTTTTAGTCACATATTAGGCTTCCGTATTGAGTTTTGTTATCGTAGTTTATCTCCTTTCTAAGTTAAAGCACAAAATGTGTTTAAGTTGTCTGGCAGCTGCCACGCCCACTTGTCTAAAGTTTCTGAAACACTTATTTTGTATTTTTCTTTACCATAAACATCAAAATTTTCCAAAAAAATTCACAAAATAATATTTTCCATCTAACTTGTACCAATCGCATCACTGTGCGGTGGCGGCTAATTTAGTGCCTGACTTGGTCGAGTTGGAACTTTTTCTAAGAATTATTCTCTGTACTCGGTCAGACAGCGCCAGTTTTCTGCCAACTGACTAAAATATCATAATTATCTGGGTTCCGTAAATAATTTCGGACACATCGACTTTTATTAATTTTTTTTTCGAAATTTCCGATATCGTTTGTCTAAACTCGTAGTAGGCCAATATTTTGCCACGCTTTTCATTCAAAAATATTCAAAATTCAAACAAACATTCAACATTCAAAAATATTAAAGTTTTTTCTAAATGACCTCTTTATTAATTATGTTGACTTTATATGATTTAAATACAAATTCTAAATGTTTGATAGTTTAAATCATACTTGATTTTAAATACAAATTCTAGTTGTTTGATAGTTTAAAATCGTTTATTGAGCTTAAGGTCAAAGTTAGAACAATTAATTGTTCTAATGAATTTTTCCAAAGAAACAACAACAACAACAACAAAGTTTTTTTTAAATATGAAAAGCAAAAAATCACTAGCTGATCTGATTGCAATTTCTGCTCTGCTAAAAGCGTCATCAGAAATCTTTGTGATACCCGTGCAAGCGCGCGCTAACGCACTGCACCATCGGGGCGATGAGATTTGAAGCGTCAATTTCTCAGTTTTTTCCTCAATTTCATCATGTCACATTTGTTGTTGTATTTCTGTTTTACTTTAGTTTCTATGCTTATGTTATTATATGTAGTCCAACAGCCTGCTGGAAGTCTGCACTAACAAAGCATGTTTACTGAAGTTGTTTTTAGAATTTTTGCTGATTTTGTTTTCAGCTGTTTCCGTTTGGTCGAGCTCTACCATTTGATTAAAGTTTTTTCTAAATGACCTCTATATTAATTATGTTGACTTTATATGATTTAAATACAATACAAATTCTAAATGTTTGATAGTTTAAATCATACTTGATTTTAAATACAAATTCTAGTTGTTTGATAGTTTAAAGTCGTTTATTGAGCTTAAGGTCAAAGTTAGAACAATTAATTGTTCTAACGAATTTTTCCAAAGAAACAACAACAACAACAAAGTTTTTTCAATATGAAAAGGAAAAAATCACTAGCTGATTTGATTGCAATTTCTGCTCTGCTAAAAGCGTCATCAGAAATCTTTGTGATACCCGTGCAAGCGCGCGCTAACGCACTGCACCATCGGGGCGATGAGATTTGAAGCGTCAATTTCTCAGTTTTTTCCTCAATTTCATCATGTCACATTTGTTGTTGTATTTCTGTTTTACTTTAGTTTCTTAGTAAAATTTTTTTACTAAGTTTAGTGATTTTTTCCTTTTCATATTGAAAAAACTTTGTTGTTGTTTCTTTGGAAAAATTTCAAATTGATTGAAAGCCTAAACTCAAAGAGCAGTGACGAGCGTATTAGACACTTCGTATTTTAACGTAAACACGATAGAGTGAATGAGACAATTACTTTTGCTGTGGCTATCACTGACAGAATGAAAAGCATAAAAGTGAATGAGTTAAAAAAATGGCAACGAATAAGTTTCCAGATAAACCACAAAAATAATAAATGAAAAAATTAATAATTAATAAATAATGAATAAATAATGAATAATAAAAGAATAATGAATAAAAAATGAATAACGAATAAAAAATAAATAATGAATGTAGGATGCCTTATTCAGTTTATAAATTTAAACGACACAAACTCTTTTTATTTCACATTATTTTATTAGAAGTATAGTAGTTTATTTAATACATATTTTAATGTTAGATATATTTACAAAGTGGTAGTTATTTTACATATTACTCGGCTTTATATTTTAAACGTTTTTCATTCGCGTCTTATCGGCAACTGTCCGTTTTCTTTCTATCTCGTATTGTTTTAGTTTTTCTGGTGCGTCTGTTCGTTCAGTTGTAGCATTGCCAAATGCAATAAGTCCGTCTGCTCGTTAAGTATAATGTTGCCAAATTCAATTAGTCTTTCTGTTGTCCGTCTGTCACTTTTATCTTTATATGGATAGCCGTCTTGTCCATACCGTTCCCACAAATCAGCCATACTGACAAAGTTTTCGCCTCGAAAGCTTCAATACCTTCTTCAAAACCGTGTGCATGGTTTAATGAACTCTGCACAGGTTGATGTTTTAGATGGTCCTTCTGAGTTTCCAGTTTTCTTAACATCATAAGTATCATTGGGTTTTACATTGACTATCTCATACGGACCAAAATATTTTGGTCTTAATTTTAGACCTCCACCAAGCTGTGTACGTTTTATAGCCACTGTGTCACCGACCTTGTATTTATTTGGGTTTTTTTCGCTTACGTCCAAAATTCTTAATATTTTCTTCTTGAACCTTTAAAATTTGTTGGTTAGCGTGTTGACGTAGCTCTTGTCGTCCATTTTCAAAATCAATCAACTGCTGCTCTTTTATTAATTCAGAAATATGAAGATCTTCCTTCGTGCGCATTTTAATACCTATAAGTAGCTCAAAAGGTGTGCGACCGATGCTTCGACAATACGATGAATTAATAACTCGTTGCACTTGCATAACGTGTCGATACCATTTTGTAGGATCATCACTGCTCAATTTCGACAAAACATTAATTATAGTTGAATTTAATCGCTCGATTTGCCCATTCGCGTTTGGTTTTCCTGTGGTTATAAGTGAGTGTTGGATCCCTTCCTCGTTACAATACTGCATAAAATCGTCCGATGTAAACGCAGAACCTCTGTCGGAAATAATACGTACAGGGTTTCCAAAATTAACACTTTGTGTCTCCAACTTTGTAATAGCGTCTCTAGAAGAAGTGGACTTTGTCGGATATAACCAACAAAACTTAGTGAACGCATCAATTATAGCAAAGATATGCTTGTACATTTTACTAGTCTGATCCATCGGGCCTAGAAAGTCAACGTGGTATGTGTGTAACGGCTGGTCTTCTTTAGGTATTGGATGTAATTCACCTTCTTGTTTGCCCCTTTTCCTATTGTAAATTATACACTTGATACAATTAACTATATGACCTTTTATCTTGTCTTCCAAATTTGGAATAAAAAAATCGTTATCAATCAAATCTTTTGTTTTTTTTTACAGCAAAATGACCACGTTCATATGCTTTCTTAATTATTTCGCCTTGCATACGTTTCGGCACCACCAGCAATTCATTTCCATCAACCAATTTATATAATACACCGTATTTTAAAAAGTAACCGTTATAGTTGTCTTTGTCTTTCAGAACTTCACAAATTGTTTTCATTTCGTCGTCATCTCCCTGCGCTCGTTTTATATTGGAAACGATATCATTATCTGCCAGGAACCTTATGGGATATCTGCTAAGCGCGTCGACATGACGCATCTGAGAACCGGAACGATGGACTACTTCGAAGTCATACTCTTGTAAAGCCATAATATATTTGAACACTCTGGAACTTATATCTTTTTTTTCGACTGTCTTTACAAATGCATCACAGTCGGTTATTAATTTAAAATGCCTGCCAAGAAGGTAAACACGGAATCGCTCTAAGGCTAAAATGACTGCCAAAATCTCTAGCTCATAGCTGCTATACTTTCTTTGACCATCCGATGACTTCTTGCTCCAGTAGTATATAGGGTGTAATCCACCTTCTTCAGGACACTTTTGAAATAATATTGCCCCGAATCCATCCATTGATGCATCCGTGTGTAACTCAGTATCATGGTGATCATTGAATATTTTTAAAACGGGTTTATCGCTCATTATAGTTTTTAATCTGTTAAATGCATTAAGGTGCTCATCGCCAAATCTAAATTTTACATTTTTTTCTTTTTAAATCAGTTAATGGCTTGGCAATCAGCGAAAAATTTTGAATAAATTTACGGAAATACCCTGCCAGGCCCAAAAAACTTTCCAATTGCTTTAATGTCTGTGGAACTTTGAATTTTGCTAGAGCTTCAACTTTTGTCGGTGATGGCATAAGCTTCTTATTTTCAATTTCATGTCCTAAAAATGTAACTTTTCTTTTAAGAAATTTGCATTTCGCTAAATTTAAATCAAGTCCATACTCTTCACAGCGCTTAATAACCATCCTTAATTTTCCCACTGCTTCCTCATCATTATTGGCCGGTACAATGATATCATCGATATACGTTAAAGCAATACCCTCCCTCATAAAATCTCTAAAAATTGAATTTATATAGCGTTGGAAAACACTCGGAGAATTACAGAGCCCAAAAGGTACCTTCTTGAACTGATACTGTCCACTATGAGAGACAAAAGATGTATATTTTCTACTAGCCTTTGCCACCGGCACATGGAAAAACCCATTCTTAAGGTCAATTGTACTAAACACTGTGGCAGATTGCAAACGGTCAAGTTGATCTTCTATTAATGGTAATGGGAAACAGTCTTTAAGTATGACTTTATTTATTCTGCGGTAGTCGATACACAGCCTAGGTTTTCCATCGGACTTTTTAACTAATACGATCGGGCTACTGAAATATGAATCTGAAGATTCGACTATATCATCTTGTAACCATTTTTCAATTTGATCTTCTACAAAATTTCTTTCATTAATTGGTAATCTTCGTGGCCTTGAGTTAATTGGCGTCTCATCCTTTAAAATAATTTTCAACTCAATGTTCGTTAACTTCTTTTGATTCCTGTCTGGTTTATATTCTCCAATGATTTTTTCGACATTTACTCGCGCTTGCAAATCAGCTAAAGGATCGATATCCAAATCATTTATGGTTTCAATATTCATAATTGTAGCAATTTCTGCAGATTCACTAGAAAATTTTTTGATGGTTAAGCCATCGCGGTTAATGATAACTTCGCATTGAAGAAAAAATTCTTCTCCTAGGATTACTTCAACATTAAGGCAACCCGTAGGAACGACATGGAAAAGAACGTCGAATTTACTATTGTCAATCTCTATTGTCACATTAAATTTACCCATTGATTTAATCCCATTCCCTGTCCTTTTTGGTCCAAAACCTGATAGCGACAGCGATGGACAACAATAGCCAGCCACCTGTAATGTGAGCGCTGAACGTGACTATCCAGCGACCAGCTGCTCGCGAAATAAATAACATAGAACTTGCAACAGTGAGAAAATGTAGACACTGCATTTTCTCATGATCTTAAACTTGTTATTCCTAGAAGTTTAGTTCTTTATAATATTCTTCTTCTTCTTCTATTAAAGTTATTACTTATGATTGTTTGTAAAAGTTCTTAGCTTTATTTGAAATTTGATGTTATTGCTCAAAAAAATAAATATTAAATAAAGAACTCCGGATCGTCGTTTTTATTTCGAGAAACCGATCTGTTTAACTGGCGCCCAACAGTGATTAAAACGAACATTCAACATAAATTGAACAAGTAAATGCAAAAAGCATTGAAAAGTGACTTAAAGTGTTTAAAAAAATTTATCGAGTAAATGCAAAAAGCATTGAAAAGTGGCTTAGTGTTTCAAAAAAGTAAACAAACTTCATAAATTGATCTAATAAATGCAAAAGCATTGAAGCTTTTTGAAAAAGTGGCAAATACTTTTTTAAATAAAAATTAAAAGAAGTTATAAAAAGGATTTAAAGAAGTTATAAAAAGGATTTTAACTTTGAAAAATTTTCAAAATGAAAATGAACAAGTAAATGCAAAAAGCATTGAAAAGTGACTTTTAGTGTTTCAAAAAAAAAAAAGTAAACAAACTTCATAAATTGATCTAATAAATGCAAAAGCATCGAAGCAAATACTTTTATTAAATAAAAATTAAAAAAGTTATAAAAAGGATTTTAACTTTGAAAAATTTTGAGAGTGCTCAACAGCATCCCAAAGCAGCAGACGACCAATCTCTTGTGAACATTTTTTCTTCTTGTCTTATTTTATTTAAAAATTATTAAGATGAAAATAATAATCTTTATGTAAGTACGAATCAGAGTCTTTATGTAAAAAATAAACAAGAAATATTTTTTTTTGTAAGTGATTGATTTCAAGTATTTTTAACGTCTCCGGCTTATTTTATTTTTGTGGTTATTGCGAAAAATATTAATGTCGGATTTTTGTTTTCTCACTTTCATTGAGTTTTTGTTGTGACTAGTTAATGTTTGTTTGGTTGTTTGTTAACAGTTAATTACCTGTTTAAATATTTTTTGTTGTTTTGTTTTTTAAATAAAAAAATGGAAGTTACTAGAGAACAAGTGCTTACCATAGTTAATGCAGCTGTGGATGCATTGAATGGTCGCCTTACCACCCAGCTGGAAGGCATAACAAACGCTATTGGCCAATTGAGCCTACCAAGTGTGGAGTCATATGCTCCAGTTACTATTTTACCAAATATTCAAAATAAGAGCACGACTTTAGATCTTATTAAATCTATACCAGAATTTAACGGAAATGCTTCAACATATCCAGCTTGGCGAGAGGCAGCTCATTTTGCCATTAACTATTACAAGGAAGGTTCAGAACACTATTACATAGCAATGGGAATATTTAGAAATAAAATAACCGGTTCAGCTAACGCAACGCTTTCTTCTTTTAATACAATTCTTAATTTTAAGGCCATAATAACAAGGTTAGATCAATGTTACTCGGACAGAAGACCAATTCATGTTCTGGAAAACGAACTTAGCATTCTTCGACAAGGCAACCGTTCTCTCATTGACTATTATGACAATGTGGATAAACAACTGACTTTAATACTGGACAAAAATAAGATGACACATAGTAATAACGAAGATGTCATTTCTGTGCTTAACGAACGCGCACGAGAAAACGCCCTCCGAGTTTTTATCTCTGGTCTGCGACGGCCATTGTGCGATATTTTGTTTTCAGCAAAACCTGCTGATCTTCCCTCGGCTTTAGCAACCGCTCAAGAGCTAGCAACAAATAAAAAAAGACATGATTTTGCTAAAACATTTGCTGCAGGCAATTTGATCAAAATTAACAGACCACAACAACAATTACCTCCAAAAAACCTTAATTACAATTCCCACCCATCTTATAGACCTAAGCAGTCAGGGGATAAACCTATTCCAATGGAAATTGACCCAGGCTCGTCTGTTTTCAGAAAAAATAACAACAATTCAAGCAACAGGCTTCCACAGCAACAACAACAATATCAATCGCAACAGTACGATTCCCATAATCGCGCTGTTAAGCGAGAACGCGAGCAGATTTCCTCTGGACGCAGTTCTATGATGCAAAATATCCGTTTATGAGGAGGAAAATGAGGGAAGTGTCTACGTAAATGATGAACACACTGAAACCGAAGAAATAAATTTTTTAGGCTAACGTCGCTCTTACCATTCATAACGAAAAAAAAACAAAAATGGCCAAGAGCTTCGCATTTTAATAGATACCGGGGCATCTAAGAATTACATCAAGCCTCATAGTTTTTTCAACAATATTAAAGCAGTCGTTAAACCCTTTAAAGTAAGCTCCGTAAATGGTACGAATATTATAGAACAGGAATGTAAAGTAAACATTTTGAACCAAACAGCAACCTTTTATCTATTACCTGCCCTTGAAAATTTCGATGGAATTTTAGGTTACGATTTTCTCAAAGATATCGAAGCATTAATAGACGTAAAAAAAGGCATTCTGCACCACAAAACAGGCAAAGAATTTTTGACGCATCAAAACTACCAAGAAGTCAACTCAATTATGCTAGATTTAGATTCAGTTCCATCACATTTACTCGATCGTCTTCAATCTATAATTTCATTAAATGCAAATGCATTTGTAGATCCCGATAGAGCTCTACCTTATAACACTACAGTGCAATCGTCTATAAAAACAAAAACAGAAAACCCTATTTACACAAGAGGTTACCCTTACCCGATTTCAGCAGCTGAATTTGTCAATGAAGAAATAAAATCCTTACTGCGAGATGGAATTATACAAAAATCAAATTCTCCATTCAACTCTCCTATACACATAGTGAACAAAAAGGGAACAGACGTAAATGGTAAACAGAAATTACGAATGGTAATTGACTTCCGAAAAATCAACGAACTTACGGTCCCCGACAGATACCCCATACCTGACACTTCTGTAATACTAGCTAATCTTGGCAAATCAAAATTTTTTACTACTTTAGATTTAAAATCTGGATTCCACCAAATCATACTTGCCCAAGACGATAGACAGAAAACAGCCTTCAATGTTAATAACGGCAAATACGAATTTTGTCGCTTGCCATTTGGACTGAAAAATGCACCTAGCATTTTTCAACGAGCAATAGACGACATTCTAAGAGAAGACATAGGAAAGATATGCCATGTTTACATTGACGATATAATAATTTACTCCCCAAATGAAAATTCACACTTAGAGCACATTAATAGAATACTTCAGAAACTCGAAAAAGCAGGCATGAGAGTCTCATCCGAAAAGTCTAAATTTTTTCAGACACAAGTAGAATTTATTGGATTTATTGTCTCCGAGAAAGGTATAAAAACGTGTCTCGATAAAGTTCACGCTATCCTTAATTACGAAAAACCCAAAACATTAAAATCACTGCGTTCATTCCTTGGATTATCAGGGTACTATAGACGATTTATTAAGGACTATGCGCAAATAGCAAAACCCCTTACACGGTACCTCCGCGGTGAAAATGGTCATATTGGAACAAAACACTCAAAACACCAAAAGATAGAATTTGACGAAGAAGCTTGTCTTGCTTTTAAAAAACTGAAAAATATCCTGGCCTCCGAAGATGTTCTTTTAGCACACCCCGACTATACTAAGCCAATTGAACTGACAACAGACGCTTCTAGTGTAGCATTAGGAGCAGTGTTATCACAAGAAGGTAGACCGATCACAATGATTTCACGCACACTTGCGAAGACAGAAGAAAATTACGCAACTAACGAGAGGAAGTTATAAGCAATAGTATGGGCTCTACAGGCTTTGAGATATTACCTGTATGGAATAACAAATATTCATATTTTTACCGACCACCAACCACTTACTTTCGCAATTTCCGATCGCAACCCGAATTCCAAAATCAAAAGATGGCGCGCGCTTATTGAAGAATTTGCACCCACCTTTCACTATAAACCAGGAAAAGAAAACAAAGTTGCTGATGCTTTGAGCAGGCAATACCTTAACGCAATGACAGAAATTTCGGTCGACGCAACAGTACACAGTGAACTTTCTTTGTCACAGGTTATAAAGACTATTAAATTCCCAGTTAACCAGTTTAAAAACCAGTTTATCTTGTCTCAAGCTTCTCACAGCTTTAAGGGTACAAAAATTATATTTCAAAAATTTATCCAGCATACCATGAATTTTATTACTACTGATACCTTAATAAAATACCTAACAGACACCATCAACCCTAATACCATTAACGCCATTCATTGCGATTTGCAAACTTTGGCACTCATTCAAGACAAATTAGTGACAGCATTTCCTTCGGTGAGATTTATTCACACCGAGCGTCTAGTTATTGATATTATAAATAAAGATGACCAACTAGAAACCGCAGTAACAGAGCATAATCGCGCACATAGATCGCTGCAAGAGAACTTCCAACAAATAATTAGTGAATATTATTTCCCGGGTATAAAAAAAATGCTTAAAGGCATCATTGCAAATTGTAAGATCTGTTTGGAAAACAAGTACCAACGGAAACCCCAGAATATAGCAATCGCAGAAACGCCCATGCCAAATTTCCCTGGAGAAATTTTACATATGGACATCTTTATTACAGGTAAACAGCAGTTCTTAATTTGCATAGACAAGTTTTCAAAATTTGCTACAGCAATACCCATTACCTCTCGATCCTCTTTAGATATCAAAACAGCTCTTTTCCAAATACTTTTGAAATTTAAAAATACAAGACTTCTAGTTTCGGATAATGAAAAAGCATTTCAATCCAACATTATATCCACATTTCTTAGGGATTACTTCAACATAGAACAATACTTCGTGCCCCCAATGCACAGCAAGAGCAATGGCCAAGTAGAAAGAATACACTCAACGCTGCTAGAAATAGCCCGTTGTCTTAAAGCGCAGTATGACATAACAGATACAGAGGACTTAATTCTATTAGCAACGCTAAAGTATAACAACACTATCCATTCCGTTACAGGCAAGAAACCTATAGATATTCTACATAGTTACACGGAGGACGAACTAAAAATAATAAAGAGTAAGTTAATTACGGCTCAGCAAAACACAGTGCGCAGATATCACGACAAAAGTACAATATTAATAAAGCTTACCAACCTGGAGATAAAGTTTTTATTCGCAGAAATAGGCGATTAGGAAACAAATTTGACAAAGTTTTTGTAGAAGGCATAATACAAGAAGATTTGGGTACAACAGTACTAATAAATGGGAAAAAAGTACACAAAAATAATTTTACTGCATCTTTATGTAAAACGAAACGAAGACTGAACGTGGTGCGAGACACGGTAAGCAATACATTTTTCCATATCAAAAAATATTGTCGCTCGTTTCTTTCACGTCATTCAGCGTTCGTTTCGTTTTACATAAAGATGCAGTAAGATAACATTTTCTTTCTCTTTTCCTTTTCTACATATATATATATTTTTTTTTTCCTTATTTTTCTTACTTAGGATTATATATTTGTTTCGACAGTCTTTAACCAGAATAATTGATTATTCACCGGCACATTTCATAGCAGTTACTAATGGGAAAGTAGCAGTGTTTGACGAATATACGTACCTTATTCACGAAACAAACCTGACGGACTACCAGCGGATTATCACCGAAACAGAGGACACACTCACTAAAGTTGGAAATATTTCGCAATATCTGCAAATTATAGACGCACAAATACAGGAAATCGAACGAATAATAAGCGCAATCCGTGTAAATAGAAGATTTGCTAGATCAATAGATTTTTTGGGCTCAGCACTAAAATTCATAGCCGGCACTCCTGACCATGAGGATTGGGAATTATTGGTTACGAAACAAAAAATGTTAATAGAAAACAACAACAGACAAACAAAGATTAATTCAATCATGCAGGAAAAAATCAATGAATTGACTGAGAGAATCAATATCCTCCAAAAAGGACATTCGCTAACAATATTCTTCAAAGTTGGGAAGCGTTATTATTAGAATTCATAGCAAACCGAAATACAGCTATCATTAACCACTTAAACAATGTGGTTCTATCCATAGTCCTAGCCAGAGACAACATAATTAATCCACTAATATTAGACAGTATTGAAATCAGTCATTTAACCGACTCTGAAGCCGTACCCCTTAGAATTAGTAATATATTAAGAGTTGCTACTATAAAAGTATTTCAAAATAATGAACTCATTATTTATATTGTAAAAGTTCCTAAACTTATCCAATTTTGTGACTTTATTAAAATTTTTCCCGTAAGCCATAATGGAATAATTGTTAAGTTAGATATTAGTGAAGCAGCAAACTGTCATGACATAACACGACCAGTTAAAAACTACACCGATTTATCAGTCGCCCGAATTTGTCAACCGACAACATCATCATGTTTGCAGCAACTTTTAAATAACAACACGGCAGTATGCCCAACAGAAACTGCATTTCACTTACCATTGGTACGAGAGATCGACGAAGGAATCATCATCTTGAACGAAGTCGTTAATACTACCGTCACAGACCAGCAAAATCTAACGGTCTCGGTAACATTTTTACTAACGTTTACATCTGGATCCATACAAATTAACGGTACAAGGTTCGCAACTAAAATGAATTCAACATTTTCACAACCACACCCTCCAAAAACCATGGACATGAAGTTTCTTCAGCACGAATTGAAGTTATCCTTACCGTATCTCCACAAAATACATATAGACAACACAAATCAAATCGCATCAATTAATAGAGACGTACAATCACAACAGACATATTGGATAATAATGGTTTTTGCAACGACTGTTGGTTTAATTAGCATACTAGTTACTTTCCTCGTAAGACAATTCATGAAGAAGAAATTATCAGCAAACGCAGAGAAGGACCTTAAAGAAATTTTAAGCAGAATCAACGATCAAAACAGGGACGTTTTGAATTTAACAGAGGGAGGAGTTAACGACACGTGTTAATACGCCCACGAATCAACATTCAACGATAGCGACAGCGATGGACAACAATAGCCAGCCACCTGTAATGTGAGCGCTGAACTATCCAGGTTTGTGGGTGGTAAAAGGGGGGCATGGAAACCAACTTTTAGTACAGTTGCTGATAGTAACCATACAAACTAAGCCAACATTTTAGTTCAATCGACCCAGTAGTCAATTTTAATGATTTATCAAAAAGTTGGTGTATAACGATAACGCCCATTTTTAGTGCAGTTGTCGAAAGTAACTATACAAACTTAAGTATTAAATGTTAGTCTTATACGGCCAAAACTGCTTAAAATCTAGCATTTCCACTGATTTGTGGGCGGAAAAAGGGGACGTGGAAACCAATTTTTCGTACAGTTAGTGTCAGTAACCACACAAACAAAATTACTAAATTTAAGTCTTATATGACCAAAACCGTCTAAAATAAAGCATTTTCATTGATTTGTGGGCTGTGAAAGAGGGCATGGAAACCAATTTTTAGTATAGTTGTCGACAGTAACCGTACAAACTAAATTACAAAATTTTAGCCTTATACGACCCAAACTGACTAAGAGGGGTGTGGCAACTTTTTTTTTCCTCGACCATCTCGTACCTGAAACAAATCGACTGCCAAAATTTCAGGTCAATCGGCTCAGTAGTTTTGGTGTCTATAGGCATTACACAGACAGACACACATCGTTTTGCTTTTTATATTTATAGATATTGATTTGTGGGCGGTAAAAGTGGGTGTGAAAACATTTATTTATAGTAACCGCCTCTTGGAGTACCTACACAGCAAGGTTTACTATAAAAATGTGTAGAACTTCGGAATTGCCATGATTTTGAAAAAGTGGGCGTATTTATATTGCGACCACGCGCATTTTTGTACCATTACCGACAGCAACCATCTGAACAAAATTACTAAATCTTAGTTTTTACTATCGAAATCTTCTTATATATATCCTTTTTTTAGTTTGTGTTCGATAGCGCAAATTTGGATGGTATGGGAGGTACCACGCCCCCTTGTCTAATCGTTACCAAACAGGTTACCACAGGAACACTCTCAAGATGTGGCTTTAGTTTCCCTGAAAATTTCATAAAGATCGGTTTAGAGGTACAGACCAGACATACATCCATTTTTATATATATATATAGATTGCAGTGAAGAAAATGGAAAAAATTTTAATTAAGTTTTCCTCATAGTTTTCTCGTTGTTTTATTATAGTGTTCAAAGTTTCTTTATAGATTTCATAATTATCTAATATTTTAAATATTTGTCAACTCTTCTAGTTTTCGTAAGGGCAAGAACAGAAAAATAAAAATTTTTTTAAAAAATTCTTGGAATTGCACTAAGCATTCAAAATTTTTTCTGAATTCATTTTAAAATTTATTACTCATGCATAACGCTCCCATCCGTCCTGTATTTCGCAGGACAGTTCTGTTTTTTCGAGCAATGTCTTGCGTCCTGTGTATCGGGCTCAAAATCCTGCTTCTTATTATTTTGTCCTGTTTTTTTATTTTCTCCCATGCTTGCAATTTAGTAAACTTTGTTTATTATTCATACTATTTTTAGTAATATGTCAAAGTTTTCTCTTAATGCACTTTTACTTTTTTTACGAACTTGTTTCTGTGCAATTTTTTCTTAAATTTGTCGAAATGTCGAAGCGAAAGTGTGTGTTAAGCAATCAACTTGAAAAAATATTCATTCCTGGAAAAAACAAATATTGATAGTGAGGTGTTCTGCTCAAAGTGCAAAGTAGTACCTTGAAAATCTAATTAACGTGCCATTTTCATAAGACTAATTTGGATTTTTATTTATTTTTGTTATGTTTTTGTTGTATTAAAAAAAATTTAATATATATATAAGATCGAATTTTTTTTTTTTAACAAAATTACATATTAAATAAAGGGTCAGCCAAATAACTTTTTTTTTGAAAATTCTATAAAAAAAAACTACTGAATATATTCACAAATTCCTTTTTTTATTTGAAAGTACAATTCTTCCGGTTAATAATGAAAAATAATTTCATTCATATGGCTGCCTCGGCTGGCCATGCAGTAGCATACACGATCGGTCCAATTTTTAAGCACATTATCGATTGTGTGCAGCTGTATTTCACCAATGGCTTCACGAATATTGTCCTTTAAAGCGTCAATTGTCTCTGGCTTGTCGGCGTAACACTTATATTTGAGAGTACCCCACAAATAATAGTCCAACGGTGTCAAATCGCAGCTCCGAGGTGGCCAAACGACATCAGCTCTGCGGCTGATAATGCGATCTTCAAAAACAGGGCGCAAAACATCGAGTGTATCTTCGGCTGTGTGGCACGTAGCGCCGTCCTGTTGAAACCAAATGCTGCCAATATCCTCCTCTTCAATTTTTGTGAACAAAAATTTGTTCAACATGGCACGATAACGATCGCCATTGCCTGTAACAGCCACTCCTTGCTCATTTTCGATGAAAGATGGCCCAATTATGCCTCTGGACCAAAATCCGCACCAAACAGTGACTCTTTTTGGGTGCAGCGGCTTTTCAATGTATGCGTGCGGGTTTTCTGTGCCCAAATGCGACAATTTTGCTTGTTTACATACCCGCCAAGATCAAAATGAGCTTCATCTGAAAAGATTATTTTTTTGGCAAAATCGGCATCTTCTGTAAGTGATCGACTTGCCGGCCCACTTACCGAAGCGAAAACGTATTGGATGGTCAGTTGGCTTCAACTCTTGAACCAATTGGACTTTGTATGGCGTCATACCAAGGTCTTTATGCAAAATTCGTCTCAATGATGTCTCCGAAATGTTCAATTGTTGAGAACGACGGTGAATTGATGTTGATGGCGCTTCACGCACACTTTCTGCCACAGCAGCAATATTCTCGGGTGTACGCACTGCTTTTGGCTTTTCACGCTTTGGTTTATCGATGAGGATGCCAGTTCCTTTCACTTTTTTCACAAGATAACGAACATACGGAGCTGACGGTGCTTTTCTTCTTCCAAAATCCGTACGCAATTTTCGCACACATTCTGCAACATTACCATGATTTTCAAAGTTATGTTGCAATATTTCCCAGCGTTGTTCAAGCGTATACACAACCATATTCATTCAGCGGAAGAAAAAAACTAATTATCTGTCAAATCAGACATAAGCTAAGTGTTACCATTTACGAAATAAGCACTAGTTGAAAAAAAAAACGTAGGATGGCGGACCCTGTACAAATACCTAATATTAATTGATATTTGAAGCTTATGCTTAAATTCTTATATTAAACAATAAATTTGAAATTTTATCAATGAAAATGCTTATTTTAATTCTTTGAACATACAAGTAATTATAATTTTTCGACTTTAAATTGCGTCCTGCGAAAACATCCTGTTTTCTTGCGAGACGTCGTGTAAATCCTGTAAAATCTTTACAATTTTGTCAATTTGTCCTGTTTTTGGCGAAAAAAGAGATGGGAGCGTTACTCATGCATGTAAAATACGATTTCAGGTTGACATCTGTCATGTTTGCCATGCCGTCTCTCCATTTGATGTGCTTCATTTTTCCCCATTCGCTTCTATTGCCACCTCGTCAGTAACACATCGAACGCGTCAGTAAATCTTTTTGAACGTAGAAGCCTAATCATTGCTGATTATTTTGTGTGTACTTATCTTTTCGATTCGCTTGAAAATGTTTATAAAAATGCCACAAACACAGTTGCTTCGCAACTCCCCATACTTCAAAACTCCCCACTTTCCCCTTTTGTTGACCAAGATGTATAAATTAAGAAATTCAATTCCAGTCCGTTAGATTTACCTACAATTTCAGGATTCTGATTGGTTTTACAATAAGCTGCAACTACACCACCCTTTTTACCATATCTATCATTTCTAGATAACTTATAATTAAGCGTCATATGTTTCAGATGAGTTTATTAAACACATATGTCAAAATTATAATATATAAATCTGGAAGTAGGCAAGAAGTGTGCAACTATCGACCCATAGCTAAATTACCGACTATTCCTAAATTATTTGAAGCAATTGTTAAAAAACGATTGTATGGTATTATAAAAAATTCGATTTCTGAACTTCAACATGGTTTCGTGAGTGGAAGGTCCACATCGACAAATTTATCTATTTTTTCAAGCTTTCTAAGAAATAAGCTTGAGGAGGGTAATCAGATTGAAGTGGTATTTACAGATTTTGCGAAGGCGTTCGACAGAGTTCAGCACTCTATCTTACTCAATAAGTTATCAGCAATGGGCTTTCACTCATCCTTTTTTAATTGGTTGTCTAATTACTTGATCGGCCGTATTCAAATGGTAAAAATTGGTTGCAGAATTTCTGAAACCGTGTTTAACTATTCTGGGGTTCCTCAAGGTAGCCATCTTGGACCCTTACTTTTCCTCCTTTTTATTAACGACTTGCCAAACTGTTTCACACACTCCCATTGTTTGATGTATGCGGATGATGTTAAAATTCTAAAATCCGTTAACTCTCTTGCGGATTGTCTACTTTTGCAGCAGGATATTAATCACTTACAAGGGTGGTGCTTTGAAAATAAACTCAATCTCAATATTGGTAAATATAACGTCACGTCATTTAATATGCACCGCAATAAAATTTCTTTTGATTTTTCCATTTCAAACAATATCTTGGGTAGAGTAACTAATAAACTGGATCTAGGGGTCTTATTTGATGAAAAGCTTAGTTTTTGTGCTCATTATGATAGGATAATTTCCAAATCAAATGCTATGTTGGGATTTTTGAAGAGAAACACTCAAGATTTTAAAGATCCATACACTTTAAAATCTATTTTTATTTCTTTAGTTCGGTCTAATTTAGAATACTGTTGCATAATTTGGGATCCTCACTATAATTCGCACATTAAAAGGATTGAAAATGTACAAAAAAGGTTTACAAGGTTGTGCGCCTATAAACTTAATTGGAATTTTGCTCCGGCATATCTTGACAGGTGCTCTCTTTTTGGATTGAAAACACTTCAATTAAGAAGAAAATACTATCTAATTATGTTTGCTAGAGACGTTATAATGTCCCATATTGATTGTGCTTCAATACTCAGCCATTTTAAAATCTACGCGCCTGAGAGGCTTATAAGGCAACGTGGCATATTTTATATTTCTTATCATAGAACTAATTATGGTGGCAACGAGGTGGTCAATAATTCTTGCGTTGCATTTAATTCTGTTTGTGATCTCATTGACTTTAGTCAGGATAGAGAAACTTTTAAAACTAATCTCCTGCTTATTCTTAAGTAAAATTGTATAATTCATTTATTTTTTTTTTTATTTTTTATTCTCTTTTGTATAATTATTTATTTGTTCGTAGTAAATTTGTATAATTATTTATTGTATCTTAATTTTTTATGCTGTGTTTTAATAAGTGTGATAATGTGTTTGGTTGTGTTTTGTGAGGGCAATCTGACTAGAAAGTAAGACATTGTGTCGCTAGATAATAAATAAATAAATAAATTATTAAATCCTAGGTTAAGTAATGTAATCTGTATGGGTATCAACCCGGTAGATGGTAAATAAATAAATTAATAAAAATTATATGGAACGTAAACAGTGAGTTGGTCACAGCTGAATCACTCAAGACTACTGAAGAGGAAATGTAGCTATTTCCGAAACAGGCTGTCTAGTCTGCAGTGTGATTGACTTTAAACAAAGTTGTTGTTTTTGTTGGTGTTGCTTTATTTCATAAAATTACTTGACCTAATGCTCAAAAATCATAACCTTGTAAAATCATTAAAATTCTCACAATTTAATTATAATTATTTATATCACAAGTTGCTTCACAAATATCACTGGACAGCCACGTTTGAGATATACATATAAAATCAACTGCAGTTCTTCAAAATATATCTTATGTAGTCCAATTAAGCAGTAGTTCAACTAAGTGCATTAAGTGCACTACAATAAGTCCACCATCCTACTTTCACAATACCTGAATTAAGATCTTGGGATTTTTACCATCACCGCAAACAGACGAATGAATGACTAGAGCCAGACATAAAAAACTTTACAGAAAAGCTACTTTTAGGCAAAAGAAACTAAATACGAAGACAAAAAGCTAGAAGAAGATCCCATTGGGAATATATGATTTTTGAAATAATAAATATATGGGTAATTCTTTTACAAACCGAACACCTTTTTGACTGACACATCTGCGATTTTGCTGAAATGAAAAAAGAAATAAGTTTGTAACTCAAATAGAACCAAAGTATATATTTTTAAAAATGAGTCTCCAGGCCAAAAAACTCGCTTTTCTTAAATTATCGATCACTTGTTCTATCGAAATATGTGAACAAAAAAAAATCCTTGGACACGTATAGAATATAGAATCGATATAGAATCCATGAAAAAGTTTCAGCCAAATCGAAGATGTGTCGGTCAATTTTCATCCAGATCCGTACGATTTTTAATAGAATTATCCATATATAAGAGATATTTAATTGACAAGCGCAGTAACAGTGAAGATAATGCCATGAATTGCATTGTGCAGTTCCTCCATACTGTTGATGCGTATACTATTCGCATTTTTTTCCATCCGAATGAATACAGAGCCACGAATGAACAGGGACTGAAAATAACGATTATTTTGGAAATTTTAGATCAAAAGATCATGTATAAAAAGCTGTTATATAATTCTTTTAATTATAACAATGTGACGCTAGGGAGCTAAAGATTCCATTTTTTACATAATTTTTTTTCATGATTTTAACCCTTTAACGACGGTAAGGTTTCCCTTGGTTCCATTTCAAAATCAACTCGATATTTTTCTTCTACGACTACAAATTAGCTGAAAACGATCATCTCGATGAGCTCGGCCATCTTATGCGTGGGAGGCTGGCAAACATACTTGCCTATTGTCTTCTGTGAAAGTTTTTGATTAAAAGTATTTATAAGAAAAATAAAACGAAACAAGTTCTTTTGTGTACTTTATTCATAAAGTATGTGGTATTGAAAATGTTTTTGCATATTATTGTTCCTATTTTTGATTATGGTACGTTCCAAAACAGTTACGAGTAGTTGGAAAACAAAAAAAAAACATAAATTTGCTAGCAATAAACTTTTGTTCGCTTGTAAACTTTTGTAAATTTTTGTCGTTTTTGGTTTGCTGACTTTGCGTTTTTTTCTTCAAAACTGGTTCTGGCTGCTTACGCAAACGAGAACTTAATCATTTATCATTTCAGTAGACAGAGCAGAACAAAACTTAATTAAAGATACGTTATTTGATGTATCATTGGTGATCATAATTATCTTGTCTAAAATATAGGCATTGTGATTGCGTATTTCAAACAAATCAAAAAAATAGCCGAAGATAAAAGTGACATTTGTTTGTTCGGTCATACTCATAATAAACATTTTTCTGATCCATTAGGTCTACTCCACCCATTCCTTTATTGAAGGAACGCAGTAACTTCGTCGTCCATTTGTAAATGATTTTCGTTGTCGTTGCTGTCATCACATAACAAAATCTGTTCTATTTCATCTGCACGTAAGCAAAATATTCGATCACAACAAGAATTTTACGGATTATTCATGATAATTTCGACAAAATACAACACACGAAAGGTACACTGAACCAAAAAGGTACATTATATTAATGAAAAGGTGCATTAATTTCAATGAATTATTCATTGATTTTGGTCCAATGAACTGTGTTCATTGATCTCAATGAATTTTCTTCATACTTTAATGAATAGTTCATTGAACTTAGTGATTTTTAATGAATGGTTCCTTGAATATCAATGTACACTTCAATGAATTCAATGAACACGTTCATTTAAAAAATGCCAAAATTAATGATTTTTTCATTGAATTTAATGAAAATTTCATTGAATTCAATGTAAAGTTCATTGAATTCAATGTATAGTTCATTGAATTCAATGTAAGGTTCATTGAATTCAATGTATAGTTCATTGAATTTAATGTATAGTTCAATGAACCTTACATTGAATTCAATGTATAGTTCATTGAATTCAATGTATTATAGTTCATTGAATTCAATGTACTATAGTTCATTGAATTCAATGTATAGTTCATTGAATTTAATGTATAGTTCATTGAATTTTATGTTTATTTCATTGAATTTAGTGTATTAAGTTCATTGAATTTAATGGATTTAGTTCATTGGATTCAATGTACAGTTCATTAAATTTAATGTATTTAGTTCATTGAATTCCATGTATATTTCATTAAGTTTAATGTATAGTTCATTAAATTCAATCTATAGCTCATTAAATTCAATGTATAGTTCATTAAATTCAATGTATAGATCATTGAATTCAATGTTTAGTTCATTAAATTCAATGTATTCAGTTCATTATTTGTTTTTTCTGTGTATAACATAATTGATTTTAATGAACAGTACGTTAAAAACTATGAGCAATTCATTAAAATTTAAAGATTTTTTCATTAAAATCAATGAATTAATTTTAACGTACGCTGTTCATTAAATTTGTTTTTTCTGTGTATAAGAGCAAATGAAAAACGAAGTGATCACGTTGATTGTCAATGAAGAAGTAACAGAATTTTCGCTAAAATTGACAATTTTTAGTCTTACATTGATATTATAAGAACATAATACTATTCAATGTTACAAAACATGTGTGTGCATGCATAACCCTAAACTCAATTCAACGTTGCAAAACATGGGTATGCATGCATAACGCTAATACACTTACAAATACATACTAATGTAAAAATTCCACTGCAGACGACAGGCAAATATACTTGCCCTAGTCAAATTGTGCTTGTATGCCAAAACGGAAAATAAAAAAATTCTTGTCTATGCGCGATCCAAAGGTAAGATGTTGATATACAATTAACATAAACTGAAGTCCGACACTGACTTTCTTTCGTCCTTGCATAGCAAAAGAAGTTAAACCCACATTTTGCTCAACTTCGGGGTTGCTTGGGGGTCAGGTGAGAGTAGAAAATGGATGGCGTCCAGGTAGCTTTTGCAGAACAGACCTTTGTCTATGCCTTTTTCTCAAACATATATCGGTCGTTCCATGTCAAAAACTGACTACACAATTTATAAGTACAAAATACTTTAATTTTAAACTGAAAATGGAATTTTTAGTATTTTTTGCTAAGCTAGGTACATATCTATTTGCTAAAAAATTTTTTGGTTGTAATTCCATGATAAATACCTTCAGTAATACCTAAATATGTAAAATTATGTAAAATTGTTTTGAAATTTTGTTTTTTAAATAGTTGAAAAAGTTGATGAGGATGTGGTGCGCATAAATAACGCACGACACAGCAGCATTTCATTTATTCTAGCGTGGCTTAATTAATTTCCTGCTGAAAAAATTACGAGAAGTAAACAAAATATTTTACTTTTCAGATGGAGCAGTCACTCAATATAAGAACAAAAAAAATTTATAAATCTATGCAAGCACAAAGTCGATTTCAATATCCCCGCAGAGTGACACTTTTTCGCAACATCGCACGGCAAATGTGATGGTTTGGCAGGTACAGTAGTCTACCTGCTAGTAGTCTAAAGGCTAGTCTGCAAACATTAATAATCCCACAAATACTCCTGTAGTATTTTATAATTGGGTTTCAAACAACATGACAAGTATTGAATCGGAATATTTTTCACCTGCTTTGATGAACTGCTTTGCACAACTCTGAAAAAAGCGATTCGAAAAAGCAAAAATGATACGCGGGACTTTAATCCACTATTCCTTTATACCAACGTTTGTTTAAGTTTACAAGAACAAAAAAAAATTATAAATAAAATGTTAAAACAATTTTATGATGGGGAACAAAAACGGATTAAATTTTTAATTTAATTGCATAGAGAATAATTAATCGTTAAGCCTACTCAACATATTGAAAGTAACATAAACAATTTTACATAATTTAGTATTATTAGTAAGAAATATTTTAGCAAATTTCAAAAATAGAGTGTCTGCAGTGGAATAGTATATTTTAACGAGTTGATGAAAGTTTTCAATGTGACTTTACATATCGTCGCTGTGGCAATAATAACAGTTATGTGATTTTTGTAAATTTTTTATAGCATATTTTGTTTGCACTATTTATAACCCACATTAATGCATTTGCAGTTTTTTATATATTTTTTGATTTAGATGTGATCAAAAGCAGTTATTGCTCGCAGTACTAGAAATGCTTTGAAAAAAATGTGTTTTTTTGCTCTCCTGAAAGGTTACTGAAATACATTTAACTGTTTTTGTTGGCGCAGCGACGATATGTATCTAACTTAGCAAAAAATACTAAAAATTCCATTTTTAATTAAAAATTAAAATATTTTGTACTTAAAAATTGTAAAGTCAGTTTTTGAAAATTTCGTTTAAAATAGTAAACATTGATTCTCCAACATCAAATTTTGAGGATGTGTAAAGAATGAATGCCTCAATACTATAATATTTTCAAAGTGCCAAAAAATAGTGGTGCTGACAATGAAAAATGTGAATGAAATTTTTAATGGTCAAAAAATTTATAATTTTTTACGAAAGTGTTTGTAAAAAAGGACACCACAATAAAGACCAATTCAAGATCTTTAAAATATGTTTATAACATTTTTTTATAGGACTAACGGTATAGTTGCTTGACTACATGTTTGAATGAAAATTTCTGATGTTATTTTAAATTTTTCACTGTGTATAACTGCAACAAAAAAAATAAAAAATTATAAAAAAGTATGCAAATATTTTTTGTTTTTATGGTTCTATCGACGTGAAAAATTTGAAAAAAATCGAAATCGCCAAAATTAGTTTTTGGACAAAAGCGTCCGATTTGACATGGAATGAACGATATACGTTATATGTTACCTAATTCTTTATAAAATATAAAATATCGCTGGCAAACATACAGGATCCGCCATCTAACGTTTTTTTTTCAACTAGTGCTTATTTCGTGAATGGTAACACTTAGCTCATGTCTGATTTGACAGATAATTAGTTTTATCCTTCCGCTGAACGAATATGGTTGTGTATACGCTTGAACAAACGCTGGGAAATATTGCAACATTACTTTGAAAATCATGGTAATGTTTCAGAATGTGTGCGAAAATTGAGTACGGATTTTGGAAGAAGAGAAGCACCGTCAGCTCCGTATGTTCGTTATCTTGTGAAAAAAGTGAAAGGAACTGGCATCCTCATCGATAAACCAAAGCGTGAAAAGCCAAAAGCAGTGCTTACACCCGAGAATATTGTTGCTGTGGCAGAAAGTGTGCGTGAAGCGCCATCAACATCAATTCACCGTCGTTCTCAACAATTGAACATTTCGGAGACATCATTGAGACGAATTTTGCATAAAGACCTTGGTATGACGCCATACAAAGTCCAATTGGTTCAGGAGTTGAAGCCAACTGACCATCCAATACGTTTTCGCTTCGCTAAGTGGGCCTGCGATCGACTTACAGAAGATGCCGATTTTGCCAAAAAAATAATCTTTTCAGATGAAGCTCATTTTGATCTTGGGGGGTACGAGTCACTGTTTGGATCGGATTTTGGTCCAGAGGCATAATTGCGCCATTTTTCTTCGAAAATGAGCAAGGAGTGGCCGTTACAGGCAATGGCGATCGTTATCAGGCCATGTTGAACAAATTTTTGTTCACAAAAATTGAAGAGGAGGATATTGGCAGCATTTGGTTTCAACAGGACGGCGCTACGTGCCACACAGCCGAAGCTACACTCGATGTTTTGCGCCCTGTTTTTGAAGATCGCATTATCAGCCGCAGAGCTGATGTCGTTTGGCCACCTCGGAGCTGCGATTTGACACCGTTGGACTATAATTTGTGGGGTACCCTCAAAGATAAGTGTTACGCCGACAAGCCAGAGACAATTGACGCTTTGAAATACAGCTGCACACAATCGATAATGTGCTTAAAAATTGGACCGATCGTGTATGCTACTGCATGGCCAGCCGAGGCAGCCATTTGAATGAAATTATTTTTCATTATTAACCGGAAGAATTGTACTTTCAAATAAAAAAAGAAATTTGAGAAAATATTCAGTAGTTTTTTATAGAATTTTCAAAAAAAAAAGTTATTTGGCGGACCCTGTACTTGCTTCCTGTCGTGAAAGAGTTAAAGATAAAAATCACCTCAAACCAATTATATTTTGATCGATATTTTTTCGAAAGAAAAAGTTTTTTCTTGTTCGTTATTTTTTTCAATAGAGATAAAAGTAATTTCTTGGTTGTTATTTTTTCAAACAAAAATAAAAGTTATTTCGTTGTCGTTATTTTTGTCAATCAGAAATTAAAGTTATTCGTGGTCGTTATTTTTTTCAATCAGAAATAAAAGTTTTTTCGTGGTCGTTATTTTTTTCAATCAGAAATAAAAGCTATTTCTTGTTCATTATTTTTTGATCATTACATTTTCAGTCAGAAATAAAAGTTAGTTTTTGACCGTTATTTTTTCGATCAGAAATAAAACCTATTTTTAACGATTTATTTCGATTAGACTCATGACTTTTCTCTTCTTTTTTCAACTCAACTCTTCTTATAACATAATCTCTATTAGCAAAATTACAATGCAACAGTTGCAACGAAACAAAACAAATTAATCTGATTGTCCTATTGGGAAACAAATTAACTACAAACAAGGAAAAACTGCTGTCAGAACAAACCAAGCACCGTAGCTATTTCTTGTGTAAGGGAAAACGTGAGAAAACCCCCACGACATATGAAATTTTTTTAAAACTTATTAAGCCTGGAGAACTGTTGCATATTCTTCATTTTTTTGTTGAAAAATCTTTTTAAGTTTTTTGTATACAAACTATAGTATACGTTGTTACAGATTTTCTTTCAAACAACTTCCAGAAAAAAAACCAACCAGAAAAAAATTTAAACTGTAATTCAGGACCGAAAAAACGGAAAACTCAAAAAAATATTATTAAATTTTGCATTTGCATTTTGTATTATTTATTGTACTTATAAAATTCAAACTTTCATTCGAATTTTCCAACTCTTGTCACTATTTTCCAACTTTAAGTGCAATTGATAATTTTTGTTGCCACTTTTTTTAATATTCAAATTAAGATTAACTCTTAGCACTCTCAATTTTCTTAAATGAATATGTTAGTTTTTTGATAGAAATTATTTCATTCAAAATTTAATTTTTTTCTTTTGTTAAAAATAAAATCGGTCAATAAATAACTTTTAATTCTGATCGAAAAAAATAATGAAAAAGAAATTAGTTTTATATCTGATTGAAAAAAATAACGACCAAAAAATAACTTTTATTTCTGATTGAAAAAATAACGACTACGAAATAACTTTTATTTCTGATTGAAAAAATAATGACCAAGAAATAACTTTTATTTCTGATTGAAAAAATAACGACCAAGAAATAACTTTTATTTCTGATCGCAATAATATCGATCAAAAAATAACTGTTATTAAATGATTGATTGATAGTGTTAATCGTTATTGGCGGTTCCTGATTATATATGCTATTTTGCCTTTTTGTAAGCAATCGCAGCTTGCAAGATTTTGCGGCTATTAGCATTCAGGCTTTCATGGATAAAAACATTGTTGTCACAATCAAATCCAGCATTTCGCAAATTAACAGTGGACGTACGAAGTCTACTGTCTAAGTCTACTTAATATGACCCAAATGCTTTGTGTACACGGTTCCGGTCAAATAGTGAAAAATATTTTATTTCACTTTTAATAAGAGAATTCGTGTTGTTAGGTTTTGACTTAACCCGAAAGATGTCTTATATTTGCAGAGGTTGAACTTCAATAGAGTGGCAAAGTCGGTTGAAGCTAGCTTTTAGATTTTCCACATTAGATAATTGAAGTCCAAACAACACAGCTTCTGAAGAAAAATCTGCACTTATTATGGTTGAGTTGTTGTTTATTTGATTATTAAAGGGTTGATTTTCTCTAGGTGGTTACATCGAGCGGATAAATCAATTAGCTGATCTTAGAGCGAGATAATTTTACTTTCAAACTCACTGAAATCAGTTTTTAAAACGCTCACCTCAGCTTCAGTTATGATAAGAAGTTTGGTTTCAATGCTCTATATTTCATCAGAAAGTTGTTTGAGTGAATTATTACTGTGTAGAAGGAGACGATCTTCCAGCTGTCGAATTTCAGTTTTTAAATTCGCCCTCAATCGCTGTGTACGCCTCAATCTCTTTGAGTTGTGTATGCAGTGATCGTGCTAACTCTCCAGCTTTGGCGTACCACCACCTGCTAGTTCATTTGATTTGAGTGCTGCTGAAATTGTCGGCGGTCAATCGAGGGGACAATGACATTGGAGTTTTTCAGCTCAGTAACAGCGAAGAGACGAATAAGCAGCAAAGCAAGACAACAATAGAATAAGTGCAGGTTCCACGGTAGTCGAGAGGAAAAAAACAGATGCAGTTTCATAGATTTGACAACTTAATGGTTTTTTATAATACAATAATGAAATAATTTTTAAATTAAAAAATTTAAAATAACAAAAAGTAAATTAAAAAACACACGTTATAATCACACCAGAAATTTTATTGTATTTCTTTATTATTTTATTTTATTACATGTTACATTCATTCTGAATTATTTTTGTAAATGTGTTCAATTATTAATATGAAATTTTATTGATTATATATGGGTTTATGATTACTGAAATAGCAAACGTATGTTATAGATGTTATGTCGTCAATATATTAAGCGAATACTGCATCACTAGTTGCCCTCGTGTTGTAAGAACATTTGAACCGCTTATTATTTGTATATTAAATTTATCAAAAAGGAATCGTTTAAGTGCCTGTGAACATTCATATCTTAAATCGAAATTAAAATCTCCACATAAAGCAATTGGTATTTAGTGATAATTTTCACCCATTTCAATGAAACCTTGCTACTTTTATTGTGTGGATAGCTAATGCACAATCCTTTTGATCGATTACAAAGGCCAAATCGCAAAGGCGCGTTAGGTCGGTCGCGCTTTGATCGTACTGTGGTCAACTTTGCGGGATGAACTATCAAAACGCCCAACCCTATAATTTTGAAATTATAATGTCGCGTAAGCAGATCGTGCGTAACTTAAATGATGCCACTGTACGCAGTCAAACCAAAAAAAATCCAATAAGCCTAAAATTCCCAAATCACAATGTTTATGGTGGAAGTACATGATGGCTGTATTTCTAAATTCATTTTAGGTATACATATTTTAATTGCCCTCGCTATTAATAAATAAACTATATGCTATGTTATTTAACATTAATATTATATACAAAATTTTATTAAGGAAATATAAGGATTTTAAAATTTTTGTTTTTTTTATTTCAGTGAACTTATCAGCTGTATAAATAATATCAGCTATATAATAAAGAAAATAATTACAATTTGTTATGTTTAATAAATATATGTTTTTGCATACCTAACCAGTGTAGTAGTTATATTATTTTTATAATAAATAAACATCTATATTATTTGTAATGTTACATTGCTGAAGATTAACAACAACAATTACTAACAGAAAAATCGAAAGCAACTGCCCAGTGGGCAATTGCAAAAGTCCTTAGGCCTTTTAGCAGGCCGGCGTTAGGTTTCAAAAGGCCTTCCACACTCCTTGCAAACACCGTTTTATTGCTTGTATGAAATGGGAAAAATTTGTGTCCTTGCTCAAAAGAAACCTGCCAGAAGCGCTCTTTCGAGAAGTCACGTTAGAAGGAAAAGCAATATAAATATCAACTTGAAATAAAAGACGACTAAATATTTCAGATTTGAACCATGGTCCTCTCATGTGGCGGTCCGACATCTTACCCACTCGTCTATCGTGGTTGTTTAGAATTAATAGCTAATTTTGCATCAATACAAATGAAAGTAAGCTATCGGGAGCCCGGGGTCGAGACCCAACTCGGAAACAAAATTTTGTTGTTGTTTTTTTAAATCTACATTTTTTTAAAAACTGTTTTGAGTATTTAAAATGTTTTTTAATTTTTTTATAAAAAATTTATACATTTGATACAAAAATATATGAAAAGACTTGGAGTTTTCCATATAAATATTTTCACATAATATAAAACGTACAAAAAAAATTTTTTTAATCTACATTTTTTTACAAACTGTGTATTTACAATTTTAATGGAATTTTTTTTTGTAAATATTTTTTAATATAAAATTAGTATTCCCCGGCAGACGTTGTTCTGCCACAGACCGCCTTACTGCCATATACGAAAATGTCAAGAAATACCAAATATATTCACCATTTTCAGTGTAGCTGCCGAAAGTAACCATATGAACTAAATAACCAAATTTTAATCTAATACGATCAAAACCGTGCGAAATATAGCATTTTTGTCGTTTTGTAAGTGGTAAGAAGGGGTGCGGCAAAATTATTTCCTTTATAACCATCTAGTAATCGAAACAAATCGACTCCCGAAATTTCAGCTTAATTAAGCTTAAATCTGGTGCACTTTGCTTCACTCCATACTGACCCCCCGAAAAGAAAGTTTAACTAAAGTGGGACATGAACATTTTTAGTGCACTTGCCGAGAGTAACCATATGAACTAAATTACAACATTTTTGTCCAATACGACCCAAACCATTGAAATAAAACATTTGCATTGGTTTGTGGGTGGTAAAAGGGGGGCATGGAAACCAACTTTTAGTACAGTTGCTGATAGTAACCATACAAACTAAGCCAACATTTTAGTTCAATCGACCCAGTAGTCAATTTTAATGATTTATCAAAAAGTGGGTGTGGCTATATAGCGATAACGCCCATTTTAAGAACAGTTGTCGAAGGGAACCATACAGACTTAAGTATCAAATGTTAGCCTTATACGGCCAAAACTGCTTGAAATCTAGCATTTTCACTGATTTGTGGGCGAAAAAAGAGGACTTGGAAACCAATTTTAGTACAGTTACCGACAATAACCGTACAAACTAAATTAACAAATTTAAGTCTAATATGAACAAAACCGTCTGAAATAAAGCATTTTCATTGATTTGTGGGCGGAAAAAGGGGGCGTGGAAACCAATTTTTAGTATAGTTGTCGACAGTAACCGTACAAACTAAATTAAAAAATTTTAGTCTTATACGACCCAAACTGACTGAGAGGGGTGTGGCAACTTTTTTTCCTCAACCATCTCGTAACTGAAACAAATCGACTACGACAATTTCAGGTCAATCGGTTCAGTAGTTTTGGTGTCTATTGGCATAGCACAGACTGACACACATCGGTTTGCTTTTTTTATTTATAGATATTGATTTGTGGGCGGTTAAAGTGGGTGTGAAAACATTTATTTATAGTGACCGCCTCTTGGAGTACCTACACAGCAAGTTTCACTATAAAAATGTGTATAACTTCGGAAATGCCATGATTTTGAAAAAGTGTGACCACGTCCATTGAATCAGAATCTTGAAATGTAGGCCTTACAGAAGTACTTGTCAATGCTGTGATCATCGAAGTTGTATTGACGCCAATAATGCTGTTTGTGTTTACTTCTATTTCTGTTTTCGCTTTCTTCTATATACTTAGTATGAATGAGTGCAATTGAAATTGTATGACGTACAACAATCGTATTTTTAATAAGAAAAATCATCATTCTGCATAAAAAAGCTGTGTGTCCATTTTTAGTGCACATACGACAAAATACACGCTCAGGACTATAAAATTTTGTATCGTACGTCAAAATACATGCTGAATATCTGGGAAGTTATAAGGTTTGGGAAGAAACCGATACTACCATTAAAAAGAGCTGGAAAAGTTTATTATGAATGTATAATAATGTCAAAAATGAAAAATTTCACTTACGACATCGCGTAAGGTAGCGATATGGCAGAAAATACACCCAAAGGTAGTTTTTAATCAAACACTGCGCTCCTATTAGTTTTGAGTGATTTGCTCTTGTATAAGTTTATTGTATAGACGACGGTGACACTTTGTAAGCACGATGATATACCTTAGCAGTCAGGAAGTTTACAGCGACTTCGGGTCTTGGAGTACTTTGGCCAATCGAATTTGTTAAAACGCACGACATCTATTGCCTTTCTTTCGTATTTAGCCTTACCTGGTGGGATATTATTATCCTAATCTTGTGTCGCATTTGATAATCAACTACATTTTTCGAAAACTGTCATAAAATCAAGAGTTTCAGCAACAGAACTCTGGAATACGAGCAAGTCTGTTTGCTGTTTTTGGGCTCTTTAAGGAACCCGCAATCTTTTTCATACTCAAGCCACGAATTGCATACTACAAGATCAATCAAGTAATCCCATAGCTTAATCGTCCACTTCTTTCTTTTCAGAAATATTGTACAAAGTGAAATCATGAGTCCATTTTATTGACTCCTCCCATGTGTTTGTTATAGTGTGTAAGTAAGCAAGAAAGGCTGGGATATATGAATATTTTTTTTTCTTGAACTCGGAATATATTGACTACTGTGCTTGGATCGATTCCATAAATGGTAGATGCTGCAAGAACCGTACCATTATCGTGCCACTTTACTAGACAGATATTATCTAAAACCCTGTGATCATTTGATCCTCTTTTCTCCTTTTTGAGTTCCTTATCAGATTTTAGTGGATCTGTTTGGACATATAGTCTATCTGTTTGGACATATAGTACCAGTAGCCCAAATGTTATTTTAGTGTTGTATACAAAAATTTTGTGATTAAAACCTCTTAGTATAGTTTCAGTAAGTCTGACTACAATATCCAAACTAAATCCCAGATTTCCTGTTCCCTTTTATTTATTTATTTATTTATTTATTTATTTATTTATTGGCCAAACATATTATAGTTTTTAGTGCCTTTGCCTGTATAGATTGGGAAATCTAAAACTATGCCAATTAAGCTCCATTTATTAGGTTTTCTAAGCATATACTGGTTTAAAAAAAGTATGCCCTTCAAATGCCACCATCATCTCGTCCGAATCACCATGGGGCATCTCGTATCACCATTTAATAATTGCTTCAATCATTGGTCTTATATTCCACAAAACATCTGATGTCTTTTTATAATTGAAGCAAAGACAATTTCTTTGTCTTTGCTGTGGAAGCGTTGAATTGGCATAGACTCTTTTTTTTTCCAGGTATCCCCGTCTCTCTGCAGCAGTACATCTTAGTCCTTGAGAAGTTTAGGGTGCTCATAAGAATTGACATGCAACAAATTTGTACAGCTCAACATCGGTGAGATTGAAACTTAAGCACATTTGCTCCACTACCTTCCGGTTAGAACTATCGATTTTATAACATCATCGGTGATGTATTTGTTAAAGTAGGTAAACGCGAATGGATAGTCCCACACGATCATATGTAACCCATGGGACTTTTTTCTGTTTCGTTTAATATTTTCATATTTTTGCTCAGCTTTTTCGTGAAAACTTATTAAAAGAGTTTTTATATTAAGCAATAATTAGTATTATTCAAAAATGGTTGCAATACGGCAACAAATTATGATAAGAAAAAATTTCCCATAGGGAGTATTTGTTGCCTTATCACAACAGTCATAAACGACTACACAATTCATGTATAAGTACATATTTTTCTGCAACGAAAAGTCTTTAAGTAGTTAATTTTGTTTCAAATCTATGTCAGCAAACTTTTATTTTTAAATATTTTAGCTTAAAAGGTGATATATATAAAAACTTAAAAAATCTTTAAACTTGCATTTATCCGTTACTCGAAAACTACGATTGGAATTGTTAACGTTCTAATCAGCTGTATGAATTATATCAATAACGATTACGGTTATTAGAATCGTAATAAATCATTACACACGCTTATCATATACTCAAACCAAAAAACTTTCCGTTAATATATTTTAGATGGCGTTAAAAAAATTGTTGCAGTACAGCAACAAATATGCCGAAAGGGTTATTTGTTAATATCATTGAAGTTTCTCGATCACTTTACATAAAAAATTGACTACCCTTATTAATTTGGGCACCGTGTACATTTATCAGATATATGTATTTTTCACAGCTTGATCAAATTTGTCGACGTTACTACACAGAGATAATTATTTTGCTTGAATCATGCAAATATTTTGCTTAAAAGCATATCAGTAAAACTTTGCTCAATCACGGTGTAATTTTAGAAAATTTATCATCATTGCTAAATTGAAATCACTCCTCATGTATGAAGGAAAAAGCAAAATTATATAAAATTCATGCAAATATTTGCTAAATTATTTTAAACTCAAATACCAAATTTTGAATTAACTTAAGCACATATTTGATAAGTTATTATAAACTCAAACAGCAAATTTTTGCTAACCTCAAGTAAATATTTGCTAAGTTATTATACGTTCAAATAGCAAAGTTTTACTAAATTCAAGCAAATTTTTTTCAAACACACGAACACATGATTTTTCTTAACGAAAAAAATTAGGCGACGATTAGTTAACAACTGCTATGGTCGAATGGATAAGCGCATGCACTTACACTCACGCGGCCGAGGTTAAAGTCTGTGGATAATGGTAATTTTTCAATTTAATTTAATGTTAATAATTATTTCACTTAAAAAATATACTAGATTTCAGCAAAACTAATCAAAATTTGCAATTCCAATTTATAATAACTTAGCAAATATTTGCTTGAATTAAGTAGAAATTTGCTTTTGCAGTCTATAATAACTCAACAAAATTTTGATTAAATTTAAGCAAAATTTTGCTAAGTTATTATAGACTGCAAAAGCAAATTTCTACTTAATTCAAGCTTAGTTACTATAAACAGGAATAACACGTTTTGATTAGTTTTTGCTGAAATCAAGCATAATTTTAAAGTGGCTAATATTCAACCAATTCAATACAAATTTAGCAAACAGTTTTCTCCGTGTATGCACGCATTAACTAAATTGAGAATAATAGACCCTTATAAATCAATTGATATGAAACGTAAAGCTTTTGAACTAAGTACATATAAGAGGACATAATTTCAACTATCAGAAGTGGTCTCAAATAATCATTCATACATTATTATATACCATTTGCAATATGAACATAATCTACTATAAAAAATAAAAAGGGTTGGTGCTTAAATGAATGCGGTATTTCTTTAAGCGACATTGGAAACATGTTCTTCATAAATTTGCTTTTACAAAATAATGCAAAGAGGAGTTAAGTCAATCAAGCATTCAAGATGGTCATTCAAAACTGGGCCAGTCAAAAACATAAAAGAAAACGCAAATAAGAGATATATTAGAGAACATTTTTCTTAATGTTTTCTTTAAAGACATTTCAAGAAACTGGTCAATCATGACTGAAGAATTTATACTTTTCAAAATATGAATCGATGTTTTTATGTTGAATTCAACGGAGAAATGTAAAAATATGCAAAATTAAAGGTGGGATAGTGCAAGGTACTGTATTGGGGCCATTCCTTCACGGTTAAAAATCTTTGACTAGTACAGCTAAAATATTACTGCATTTTTTTAACCCTGTGGTTTAATCACAACGTGTAAACCAAAATAAATATTACAGCTTCCTTTTTAGCTTTTTGGTTAAAATTTAAGTACAAACGAAATATTACAGCGTTCTTTTTAGCTTTTTGGTTTGAATTTAAGTACAATTCTGTATTAGTTTTTTGTTTTAATACAATTAAGACTAAATTCTAGTTGATTTTAATACTAAATTTGGATTTGGACACGTAAAGAGTAAGCCTGGCAATACATAGGCTCAATATGACTCATATATTTGTTTATAGCTTTTGTTACTTATAGCGCACAGAGGTGCATAAAGTAAGTTTGTTGGCATTTGGCGGTCAAAAGTCTATAACTCTAAGCGAATAAAAATTTTTGTAAGCAATTTTCGGCATATGAAAGAAAAAACTTAGCTCTTTAATATGAGGTATCAAAATAGTTCTTTAAATTTCGTTTGCTATTTTTTATGGGTAGGAAGTTGATTTTTTTGAAAATGTTTATATATGTTATTCCGTGTAACGCATTGTCGGCGTGGTTCATATCCGATTTGAATCATTTTTAAAGATGTTCTTTATTTTGTAGAGGACTATGTAAAACTTAATTCCTTACTTTCGCAGACTGATTGGTCTCCAATTTTAACTAGCGGAACATCATATTCATATTATGACGTCGAATCTTCTGTACAGTTTTTCAATGATACTCTGCAAAGGTGTTTCTTATTGTCCGTCCCAAAAAAAAGGTGTTTCTCCAATCCTTTAAATCCACCCTGGCTAACAAATGATTTAAAGGCACTTAAAATTTTAAGAAATCGCTTATTTAAAAAATATAAAATATCTGGTTCTAGTTTAGACTTTGCTTCCTATTCTTCTTGTCGTTATAGATATCAACTATTAAATAAACAATGCTATTCTGCTTACATAATTAGCATAAAATCTCAATTTAAAGATGATCCAAAACTTTTCTATAGTTTTGTTAACTCAAAATGTAAAGCCTCCAGCTTTCCACCCCTTATGAAATTCAATCAGGAGGAATCATCTTGTGGCAATGTGATTTCTAACATGTTTGCAAACTTCTTTAAATCAACTTACTCCGATATACCATTTCATACTAGCACGGTGTATCCTTTTCTCCCGCCAGTTAACTCTTTTGAAACTCCTGTAATAGACCCAAATATTGTCATGTGTTATCTTCGACAAGTAAAATCTTCTTTTACGACCGGCCCTGATAAAATTCCAAGCTGTATTTTAATGCAATATGCTACAAACCTGTGTACTCCTCTAGCAAACATTTTTAATATTTCCTTGCACAGTGGTTATTTTCCTATTATATGGAAGAATTCTTATATTATACCCCTTCATAAATCTGGCTCCAAGATAGATGTTTCTAACTATCGAGGAATTGCAAAATTAAGTGCAATCCCTAAGTTATTTGAGAAAACCCACTCCGTGTCTTCCACCATTTCTGTCTTTCAACATGGTTTTCTGAAGGGTAAGTCCACTACAACAAACCTCTTAGAGTTTACTACACGTGTTATAAATGGTTTTACTTTGGGACTACAGACTGATGTTATTTATACGGACTTTAGCAAAGCTTTCGACAGTGTTAATAATAATCTTCTTTTGAAAAAACTCCACCTTATTGGGTTTCCTGTCACATTATTAAATTGGATAAATTCGTATTTATCTAGACGTACTCAAAAAGTTTTATATAATAATTCTCTTTCAAAAAGTATTTCGGTCACTTCTGGCGTTCCTGAGGGCAGTCATCTTGTACCGGTTTTGTTTTTACTATTCATTAATGATCTTCCTTCGGTAATAAAACAAAGTAACGTCTTAATGTACGCTGACGACGTGAAAATTTTTCTTTGTTACAAATCACCCGAAGAACGACATCTTTTACAATCTGATCTAAATAGACTTGTGGACTGGTGTAGCTTAAATATATTAAATCTCAACTTAAAATAATGTAAGAAAATGAGATTCTCGCGAAGATCTGCTAATAACATAAATTACACCATAAATAACACTAACTTAGAAATAGTTTCCAGTTTTCTCGATCTTGGTGTTATTATGGATTCAAAATTTCGCTTCAATCTCCACGTTAGTATGGTGATAAATAAGGCAAGAGGAGTCCTTGGTTTCATTAAAAGATGGGCTAAAGAATTCAGTGATCCCTTTACTAATAAATTATTATATACCTCTCTCGTAAGGCCAATTCTTGAATATGCATCAGTTATATGGAACCCACAATATAATGTCTACATCGACGCCAGAGAATCCGTTCAAAAATAGTTTTTACTTTTTGCTTTACGTCATAGTCGTTGGAACCCCAATATTATGCTTCCATCGTATGAAATACGCCTTAAAATTATTTTACTACCTTTCCTAAGAAGCAGAAGAATGATGCTTAATGTCATGTTTCTGTATAAATTATTTCGTGGTGAGATTAATCGGAATATCTTATCTCAGCTCTAAATTTTAACATCCCATGGAGAGGAACTAGACATTTTCTGTTTTTCAAGTTGAGTCAGTGCAGTTCTAATTACGCTCTTCATGAACCTTTACGATGTATGTGCACTGATTTCAATGATAACTTCAACATGATTAATTTTTCTGATTCGGTAGACGTCTTAAAACGGAAAATAATATTACATTTAAATAATTAAATCAATTTAACTTCATCCTATTATACCTAACGCAGTTTTATAACAATGTAATATTGGTAATTGAGATTGTTCTGTTTCTCCTTTTTGTCCCGATATTATGTTTTATAAAGTAAGCACCATCAAATATGAATCGTTTTTAAAACTTACTTTTTAATTATTCAATATTTTAATTTTAAATAGAATTGTGATTTACGTGCTCACGTGGTTTCCTGATTTGAAATTAGACTGAACTCACACTATCACCTGGATTGGTGTGCCAGAGTATATCTCTTTTCCACACAAGTTTATGCCTGCGTTGGCCCAAATGCATATCCAACTAATTGGGATTTTGATTTGGCGGATATGAGATTTATCTCATTTCCACGTAGGTCCTTGGGTTGGACAATGGCCGCAAACCAGTTAAAATGAGTTAAGTGTTTTGGATTGTTTTTGAAATCAGGATTGTTTTTCGGGTACCTTAAATTAATAATCACTGTAATTTAATTCGATTATATAGAATTAAATATACTTAAATACGCGTTTGTTATATATTAAATTTTTAAATTCCACTGAAAATCCAACTAATGTGCTTAGTGGAAAATCCTAGTTGCCAATAGGGGGTATGTTTAGTACGTAGGTGCATTCTGTCTGTCCCGGTCTAATCTGGGCAGGTTCTAGAGTGTAAATCGTGCATGCGTATAGGTCGGATATACGTATCTTTGGAAGATTCATACCTCCGGGCGAATCCAAAAAAAAAAAAAAAAATATGCACCAAGTTCAAAAACTATGGCATTTATGAAGTTTTTAACATATAGATGACGCCACTTTGTATGGGAGGTAGACTGGTAAATATATAGCAGTTGTTTTGTTATTTTTTGCAACTTAACGATAAAATATGTACTTGCCTTTTGTATGAGAACTTGATATAATTTCTGCGATTTTCTCTTCCCTATTCTTTTTTAATCTGGTGTTTTGAAATTTTCAAAAGTTAAAATTTTGTACATATAAGGTTTTATTTTTGTATAGAATGTTTTATTGAATTGTTTTAACATTGTATATGTATTAATAAAAAGTATAATTTATCTTAGTATTTATAAATTGATTTTTGATATCAATTTTCTTCAAAAAATTCATCAGTTGGTTGAACAATTAAATCTCTTGCTTCTTTACTTAAGGGACTATATGCAATTTTCTTTGAATTTCTGAAACTAGATATAAATGGATCAGATTAAATCATAAGCATTCGAAATAGGTCCTCATTTGTTTTTTGCCTTGAAAACTTTTGGGTGTTATGTTCCCTATAGAACCTATAATCCTTATTTCTTTTCTCTTGCTCTTCTTCAGATAGCTCTCCAACATGTAGGATATGATACTTTATGACTTGTTTGCCATGCATTAAAACCTTATGCATTGTTGGAGACATGGCACGATAAGGATATAATTTATGGTGTCAACAATGAGTCCCACTTTGCGGAACTCAGCTCGAATTTGTTTTATTTTCTTCCCGCATAGTTTTGCATGCAGAGCTTTCAATTGGGTCCTTTCCACCAAAATCGAAGTCATACGAGACTTTCAAAATGTGCTCCATAAAGCGAATTTTGGCGTGCAGCGGTGAAAGACCAAATGTATATCCCAGTTTTTGGCACTCATCAGTTGAAGGTTCGCTCAATTTGCTTCCATAAGCACCGAAAATAATGCACGATGGAGTGTATTTCATGTCAATTAATACCTTATTTAAAAAATATTTTTCCCGTTCAAAATGAAGATTGAATCTTCCAAAGTGTCTAATTGCGTATTAATAGCCGCTACTTCGTCCTTAACGATTTCCGAAGTGTTCTTGTGAAAGGCAAATTTCACTGGTCTGCAGTATTTTCTATATGAAGGACTCGGATTTTTTTCATAGAATCGCAGTTTGCCTAATCGTACTTACTACTTTGGTAGTTGATGATTATTCATAGTCTCCTTCAATACTAATGCAGTCAACCAGCCGAAAGGGTACTAAAGACATCATAAGCATATGCTCGTTGCTTACGCCTTCTTCAAGAGTTTGCTTGTACTCTTTTTGTGCCGATGAGCCATCGCAGCCCCATTTAAAGATCAGCTGTAAATTTCCACTGCAAAGCTTGATAACCTCTTCTGGCATAGTTTGCAGTATTCGCTCAGCAGTATGGTCCAAAAGAGATTGCAATTTAACCTCAGCTGATGTTTCTGTTCAATTTCCTTCTTCCATTTGAGGCATGCAGCAGTCTTTCGTAGTTACGATGGTTCTGTAATTTGGGTAGCAGTGTACACCGATGGCCATTGTGGAACTTCTCACCTCTTCATATTGCTATTTTGTCATTTTAGTATTTATGAAGAGTGCCAATAATGAATCAGGAGATAAGCACTTGGTGGTGTTGTCGTTCCCCTGTGTTTGCTGAGGTGTTAAAAAGGCAGTTAATACCCTTTTTAAGCGATTTGGACTAGCTTTGGATGCATGTTCAATCTCAGAAGTGCCTTCGTGCGGAGTTCAATTCCTGCAGATAGGCTTTTTCGACAAACTCTTTACCACTAGTTTCCGAGATCTTCTGAAGTTTTCTTCCTTGAGAGCGAACAGAACACTCAGTGAAAGGTTTCGTAGGTCTTCCTCTCTTAGTATTCTGTTCATATCCATCTTCAGGATCGATATCAAAATAACTTTCCTCGTCTAATTGGCAATCGTATTCAAGAGTTTTTTTAGCCAAGTTTCGTTTGCCAGTTTAAATTTCGGCATCAATTTCGAGCAGTGGTTAAAGCGCTTTTTTACGCTGTCTACAATATTTGTAACCTTTATTGATACAGCTTCCATAGTATTGTGATGGACAATATTTACACAAATTAACAACAAAATCGTAAGTTACACATTCCTTAGCTGTTATGATTACGCGTAAGAGTTTTTGTGGGAAATATGTTTGCTATGCAGATGCGCGGCTTTATATATAAAAAATGTGCGCAAAAAGGATTCGACCAGTTAACAAATTAAGATTTCTACCTATGGCGTTACCTGCGGTTGCATTCCCTAACTGTATGATTATACTTAATTATAGCAATAAAAATGCATGATTAATACGTTTTCGTGCAAATGTGAACACTTCAGCAAACGACATGCACAGATTATGCCTGTGTCGTATAAAAATAGTTCAGTTCATATAAGGTGCCTACCTTATTTTGTAAAAAAAGGCTCTCCGGCGGCGAATGGCGGTTATAGTATATTCGGGAAAAAGTTTTGAAATACTTTAAACTTTTTAAAAAATATAGCCAAACTCTGCTGTCGCACGACGGTATATGAGTTTTCTCAAAATTTGCTTACAAAATAGACTTTTAAAAAAATATCTGAAAAAAATACTATAAAACATAAATTGTAATAAAATTTTTATATTTTTTTAAATTGTTCAAAAGTTACCACCGTTAAAAAGTTACACATCTTCAAACTTCAACAAAATATATAAAAAATTCAAATTCACAAAAAAATGAAACTTTTTGTTTTTACGCCCTTCTTTTCTATAAATGTATTTTCTATAAATTATTTCTATAAATGTATGCATCTCAAATGTTACAATATTAAATAAAATTCGTATAGAAACATATTTCTGAAACAAAACAGCTTAACTCAAATTATCGTAAAAAAACGTTGAAGAAATTATTTACGTGGTCCCGCATATCTTCGCTATTTTGCATTCCAGTAGCCAATAGCATCACTTTACGTGCGGGTCCCTTTGACTGAAAAATGTTGTGCAGTTTGTCCCAGATATCATTAGAAGTGTGCCAATTCTTATTTGCTTCAGCTCTGTCGGAGAGATTGATAAAATTAAGTCTGATCGCGCTTTTTCTTTCTTTGTGGTTCAAATGGTTTCACACATTTTCCGCGTTCATGCCCACGTTCCATTTTTTATGAGCAAACCTTTGACTTGGATTTTCCACGTGTCAAAATTTTCCTTTCCTAGGGCTTCAATTTTCACGTTAGTATAGCTCATCGTTTCTGTCATCGTCTTTTACGGTTTCTTGTTCTTTAATATATTTTTGTTGCGCAGTGGAAACGTGCTGGGCCCATAACCTGTAGTTTTATTTAAAACGATGTTCTTTATTGAAACAAATTTTCCAAATTAATATTTTATTTGAGAAAAATCAAATATTGAATTCAGTCAAAACATAAAAATATAAGTTTTGTTTGATGAAATTTACAAAGTAGAAAATAGTATAGTGATGAGAAGCATTTGATAATCTAACATATGAAGAACTTCCACACTTTTCAAGATATCTGCATAATTTTGATGTAAAAAAAAAGAAATATTTTTTTCATTACATGCCTACAAGAAAATCTAATGCTTGAAATGTCGTTTTTTAAAGAAAAACCCTTGATTAAAATGAACATTGTAGTATTTCTGAATTTTTTGTGCAAAATTTATGTACTTGGACTCTTAATGTACAAAATTTCTAATGGCACATTTAAGAATGCTATAATCGTAAGTTTTGTATTACAAAGAAAAATATTATAAAAATTTGATTTAGTAATGGTTTTTGGGAAATTAAATAATTTGTAAGCTTATTTAAGAAAGAAAAATATACATACGTAGAGCTAGTGAAAAAAATTAGAAGACATATTCTCAATATAAATTAAAGAAAGTAATATTTAAAATTAAAATGGAGCATATCTATTAGATATTGAAAGAGCTATTCACTTTCAAACTTATTATTTTGGTTTTAGGGTAGTTTTCTCAGATTAAGAAAAAATTAAATTGATCAGTTTTAAAAAAAGTTCAGAAAATGTATTTAAATGATATTGTTTATCATAAAATATATTTACAATAGTTAATATGATAATTAAAAAAATTTAAGGTGCTTTGTGGGAATAAAATGTACATATAAAACCACCTTTATATGTCAGCCCTATAAAATATTAGCGTTTACCGTTAAATTTGAATACAAAAAGTTTATTCTAAAAAAAAAACAAAATTTTTATACCCATATTGTATACTATATTAAAAATAATAATTACATTTTTATAATCAATATTTACACAATTGTGCATTTTTTAAAATTAATTTTTAATCAAAAAACTTTAAATTACAAAAATAAACTAAATTATAAAAGGATTCACATACACAAGTATGGTAAAGAAATGGTTACGTAATCAATACAATATGATTAAAAATTTGTTAAATTCAACAAAAAAAAAACTACAAAATTTTTTTTTTATAATCTATATCAAGCGACGTGAAGTTTCAGTACCTTTCATTTGATGCTTAATTTGTGTATATTTCAATATGTAAAATTAAAGTTATTGCGAAAAACGTAACTTTTGCAAATTTTCGAACGCCATTTTGAATGCTTTAACCTTTAAATTAGCAGATATAAAAAATACGTCAACATAAAAATTTTGCTTTCTATCACTTATCCAAAGCTCATTAAAATCGAATAGTGACACGTGGAGACCTTTCCTTGTTAGTCATGAAGGTTGCCGATTTTTAACTTTTTTGGTTATTGTGAAATATATCAAAATTGTAATTAAGTATAGAATCAAAAATCATGGACAAAATTTTTAAAAATATTATTTAGAAAGCGGAGGTAAGTAAAAAATTATTCCTGAGATCTATGGATATTTTCGTAGAGTTCTTCATGCTCAGAACTCAAAAATTCGATTTCGAATTAATACCGTCAAGCATGTCCTTTTGCATCACTGTAGGCCGCCATTAAAAAATTATCAATTTAAAAAGAATTATATCCAGAAGAACTGTAGACAGCGAAGCCGGTGTTGGACTTACTGTGGGTTGTAATCTTTAAGCGGCGGCCTAATAAAAAGAGTATTATATCCAAAAGTACTGTAGGCAGCGAAGATGGTGTTGAACTTACTGAGGATTGTAATCCATAAGCAGTGGCCGAAGACCGCCTATTAAAAAGAGTACTATATGCAGAACTACTGAAGACAGCGGAGTGGTGTTGGAATTACTGAGGGTTGTTATCCCTAAGCAGCGGCCGAAGTCTTCCTATTAAAAAGAGAATCAAATTCAAATTCAGTACTGTAGACAACGAAGCCGGTTTTGGAATTACGAATGGTTGTAATCCATAAGCAGCGGCCAAAGGCTGTCTATTAAAAAGAGAACTATATCCAAAAGTACTGTAGACAGCGAAGCCGTTGTTTAAATTACTAAGGGCAATCCCTAGCCAGCGGCCGATTCGGCAGTGCTTCCTAATTTAGGAAATTTATTATCATATTAATTTATGTTAAATTGTTCTTGTTAATAATAAATCTTTGAAACATTATTCTAAAATTGGGTAATTTGAAATTTTTTTTTGTGTGATTTTTTATTTATTTTTTTTTTAACATATCTCATTTGGGTGATTTTTCATTTTCTTTAAAAAGTTTTGGGTGATTTTTCATTGTTTTTGGGCGCTTTTTCATTTTATTTTTTTGGCCATTGTTCACTTCATGTTGGGCCATTTTTGACGTAGAATTTGACGTCTTACAGCGCGGTTAGTATGGGAGTCATTTTCACAAATTTTTTCAAGCATATTTAAGGATTTTAGTTGACAATTTGGTGTATACCTACTTCCTTTAATATTCATCGTACAAAGATAAAATATATGCCAAAATACCAGTTAGAAGACGAATACAACGAACATCAAACGTTGGGTTTTGTCACTTCTTGAATAAAGTTATAAAATCTCAGAAGAAGATATTCATATATTCGTATGAAAAAAGTTACACACAAGTTGCTTCAATAGCTGCTTATACCAGTTATACAAAACAAAACCAATTTGTTTTTAAATAATTTTTTTTTAAGAGATGAAATGCTTTAAAATAGTTTTGAAAAATATAAAGGGAAAAAAACCATAATTTTTCTCTATTACTATATCTTTTTTATTTGGATGATTTTACATTTTTTTTGTCAATTTTTCATAACGCCTCTGTATTGGCCTCGTGTCTGCCTTGACTTGGTTGATAGTCTGTAAGATATGTTAACAATGCATTCAAAAAACCGTCTTCGTGCTATTTTTAGTCAACCGCAGAAAAACAAATTTGGGCAAAAATTGGCAAAAACCTTTTTTGTTTTATAAAAAGACAAAAAAACTATTATCTAATTCACAAACAGCTGAAATAGAAATAATGCGAAATAGTCAACTTTCTTCTTCTATCTTTCAAAGTAAAAAAAAAACTCTCGAAAATATACTCATATGTTGTATACTGAACTGATCTTAAAGTAAAACTTTTAAAGATAAACTTTTCAGGTCAATTTGTTGCAATATAGCTTCCACGATTTAAAATTTTCGCACAATAAAATTGAAGACACTCAAATTAATGTGAAAATCATAAAAACTGTTATGGCAAAAATTCGATTTAATTAAGATACTGTTATAACGGTGTTTGTTTTTTTTTCTTTTCTACCATTTTCGTAATAGTTGGATATATTTCGCACAATGAAAAATCGCCCAAAAAATGAAATATTGCCCGAATGATAAATGACCCAAAAATAATATGAAAAAATACCCAAAAAAAAGTTAAAAATCGCTCAAAACTTTTTAAAGAAAATGAAAAATTACCCAAATGAAATATTTCCAAAAAAAATTAAATGAAAAATTATCAACAAAAAAATGAATAATACCGAATTTGAAAATAATGTTTATAATAATAGTCAATGATTAATTATTAACTAGAACAATTTGTCAAAAATATTTGATTATTGATTATGATTATTAATTTCCCAAATTAGGAAGCACTGCTTTATCGACACAATTTAGTTTAGTTCGCATTTAGATGAATTCGCACACAGCCTTAAAACTTAAATTAAACGTATTTAGTTTTAGCTTTTTAACCCATTTTGGCCCAACCGGTAATTTCAGTTACCATCAATTTAAAGAAACATACAGATTATAAATAGTAGATATGGGCCATTTAATGAATTTCTATGATTTTATGTTCAATTATAAAAAAAATAATTTAAAGGAAATTAGTTTTAAGCTATTTCCTGACAATTGCCAAGCATTTTCGTAAAGCCTCAAAAATAGAGAAACTTTTAATTTATTTTATTAAATATATTACACAAAAAAATAAATCCACTTATAACAGATATATAACATCGTGATATGAGCTCCAAAAGTTCGAAATATATAAAGAAACTATGATTATGTTAGTTACCAATGAAACAGAGACCGTTGTAAGTATGCATTTTATAATAAAAAGCAAAAAATAATAATTATCTTGTGACTTTTAATAATTATTATTTTTGCTTTTTAATTTTTTAAGGCAAAAATAAAAATTTGCCCAATTTTTTTTAAACACAAAATAAAGAGTAATTTTGGATTTTTATTTTTGAAGCAAAAATAAAAAGCAAAACTTGCCCAATACTTTTTTGGCCACAAAAAAAAATGGCAAGTTTTGATATTTATTTTTGAAGCAAAAATAAAAAGTAAAAGTTGCCGGTATTTTTTGTAGCATAAAATAACTGAAAAGTTTTGCTTTTAATTTTTTAATGCAAAAATAAAACTCAACATTTGCACAAAATATTTTCGAGCACAAAACAACTTGTACATTTTGATTTTTATTTTTTAAGTCAAAAATTAAAAGCAAAATTAGGATTTCAGTTTACGGTTGAACAAAAATTGAACAGATACTAGGGAGTCCAATTCCGGAAGCTTTTCTCGATCCCGGAATTGACAATCTTTATCCCAGGATACCGAGATTAGTTCGGGATTGCAAACCATAAGAAGTAAATTGTTCAAAACTTTTTTTATACAACTTTCTATTATTTATTATTTGAAACTAAATAATGTAAATTTATTCATTTATTAAGTAACAAATTAGTAATTGTATTTATTGAGTCTATTATGAAACAATATTACAAGATATATATAAACAGTTTCTTATTTGTTTACTTAGCGGTAATGTATGGCCTGCATAATCTGTTACATTATCAAGTAAATAAATAAATGCCTTCAAGTAAATAAAGACTGCCACTTGGCTACAATATTATTACAGACTAATTTACTCCTTCCCAAAGAGTATTATTACAGTTGCTTTTGACGAATGTCTTAAATATAAAGGTGAAAGATACAACGACAACATGTAAGTTAACGCCAAACATATTTGTTCGCATAAACCTACGATCAGCTACACGCGCATCCGTTCTAGACGTAACACGAGTATAGTACGTGACAAATTGCAGTTGCAATGTTCCCACACAATAGCGCAGTGTCAGTAGATAGCGGCTACTCCAGCAACCAACAATAACAATAACCAGTGCAGTAGCAGAGCTTAAGTTATCATTTTAAGATATAAAAAATATAGATAAGTTAGTTCCTAATTCTGGTTTGAACAATAAAGGTCGCAAAGACTAAAAAAATATTTTTTTTAGTGTCCTTAATCAAGAAGACCTTAACTGGCGCCCAACGTTAGTTCGCGTGTTCATCTCAGTGAAAAAGAATAAAGAAAAGCCCTTAAGCAGTGCTACAAAATTCATCCTGGGAAAAGCCCTAAAGAAGTGCTCGGACCGGAACTAGAGAACAATTAGGACCCTGTGGAGAGCTTCGATTGGAGACAGCCACAAACCCACAAAGGGTGCGCTTCGTTGGACTCTTAGTAGATTGTAAACAGAACAATTTCGCAGCGCCGTGGGATGTTTATCTTACTTTAAGCTAGATTTAGAAATTATCATATAAAATTGTGTTAACATATTAAATTGAAAATTAACGTAAACCATTTCTTAAAAGTGAAACATATAATATTGAAAGTGAAATATTTAAAGTAGATTCACTCATTCAATATTAATGTTAATTTATAATTTTCATTTATATTAATTAAAATTTGCTGATCCATTAATCTAATAAAAAAAGATCAGAATTAATGAACTAACGTATAGAAAAATTAATATTAATAACATAATAAACTTTACTTTAATAATAGAAGCTTTACTTTAATAAAAGAACTCAACTTAACAAAAATTAGAAATGGCTCAAAATAATTTAATTAGGCCAACGATGTTAGGAAATTCTGGTGTACCGACACCAACAGTACCTCCTGTACCTCCAGTGTTTCAAAATACCGCTAATGCAAGTCCAGATTTTTCAAGTCTGATTAGGAATCTTATAAAAGACACACTAATGACTGATGGGCAGAATCTCCTTAAAGATACCCTTCACGCAACACATCAAACTATGACGGACCAAACAATAGATGAACAGTACCGAAGTAACCTAAAAGACATTGACAAAATACCACATGTTGTCCGCTCATTACGAGAATTCAACGCAAATCCGCCAGAATACAGCAGCTGGAAAAAAGCGTTGAAAGGATACTTAAAATTTACGAACCAACCTAGGTACTCCCAGATACTTCGGTATCCTTAATGTAGTGAGAAATAAAGTCGTAGGTAGTGCTCACGCTGTGTTGGAATCTTACAACACACCTCTTAATTAGAAGGCAATATTCCGATGCCTTACAACGCACTACGCCGTTAAGGGAGACTAAAGCACCCTAGAATATCAGATGACGTGTCTGATTCAAGGACGAAGAACAGTACAGGAATTTTATGGTGAGGTGTATAACCACTTATCAGTCATTCTCAATAAAATTGCGTGCATGGACATCAATGACAAAGCCATGCGGATTCTTACCGACATATATCGTGATAAGGTGTCGGATGAAAGAGCCTACCGATTTGCCAGACGCTTTGCACTTTTGCATTAAGCTTGAAAATCAAAATTTCAGAGCAGTACATGCGAATAACGAGTATAGAATTTCAAGGAATCAATTCCAAATCCACAATCTTTTTATAAGCGACACTTTCAATAACAACCTTTGTTACCACCCAGGAAGTATAATTTTGTGACATACATTTTTAAGATTAACGGACTCTACGTTACCTTATTTCCAATGTAAGACAGGTAACGGAAAGGTACTCAAATTTTTAATAGACACTGGGTCTAATAAATTAGCAAAGAATGCTCTACCAAATGACAACTTCTTTTAGGCCAACTCAGTAGGCGGGAAAATTAAAATATCTCATATTTTTTTTAATTATTTTTGGAATAGAAACCGTTAAACATAAATTATTTGTATTATCCTCTCTTAAGTCCTTTCATGGTATTCTTGGCAACGACAGCCTCAAACTGCTTAAAATAGAACATTTAACAAATGAACAAAAAGAAAAACTTCACTCATTGTTTAATCAATACTCAACACTTTTCATAAAACCTAATTAAAATTTAACCTATACTAAAAAGGTAAAAGCGGAAATAAGAACGTTTACTGGATTATCAGTTATATTTATTCTAGAAGCTACCCATATCCTATGTCATTGAAGTCCGAAGTTGAGAGACAAGTAAACAAACTCCTCGAAGATGGAGTTATCAGGCCATCTCGTTCACCTTATAATGCACCTGTATGGATAGTAGACAAAAAACCAAATTCCTCAGGTAATCTGGAGAGCCGATCCACCCATGTCAGTGGCACACCCTCTGGAACCCCCCTGGGGTGTTCCCCATACAAATAAAGTTCCCCATACAAACAAAAGCTTGTATGGAGAATCCCCCCAGGGGTTCCAGGGGGTGTTCCACTGGCATGGGTGGATTGGCCCTCCAAAGTTAGAAGGGGTCGGTCATACATTTGGACTCGATTGGGGCACTCTAAATGGGTCAAAGAGGGATTTTTCAAAATTTGAGCCTACGAAAAAGTTGGGGCATTAGAATACGTTTTAGAGGTATAGTTCCTCGGGTAAAGTTTCTTATTTTGATCCCTACAATACGATTTTCACTGAGCAATGGGCGATTTTTTTTGCCTCCTCTCAAATCGACCCGGCCTAGTGAACATCATATTTAGTGAAACAGAATCGGACCATGCAAGACTTATCAAATATCTTTAGGATACTCGAACAGGCAAACATGAAGATCCAAATGAATAAATGTAAATTCTTTGAAAAAGAAGTAGAATTATTGGAATTCATTGTAACACTAGATGGAATTAAAACAAATCCTTCTAAAATCGAAACTATAAAAATTTTCCAATTCCGAGAAACCTTAAAGAACTCAGATCGTTTTTAGGTCTTTCAGGATACTACGTCGCTTTGTAACGTACTATGCAAAACTCGCTAAGCCCCTGACAGCTCTTTTAAGAGGGGAGGTCGGACGTACATCCAAGACTCAGTCAGTAAAAAAACAGAAAACTTTTGACGAAGACACTTTTAATGCATTTCATAAAATCAAAAATGTTTTAATTTCAAGTGAAGTAATGCTAACCTATCTCAATTTAAATAAAGATTTCGAGCCACAACAGATGCATCTAAATCATAGATCGGCACTCCATACCACAATTGTGGAAAACCAATTCACACAGACGCTTACGCTCTTTCGTATTTTGCGCTCTTTCGTTCAACCACACAGCGCAAAATATGTTATTTTGTTCATTCGCCTTTGAGCCACCGAAGTGAGAACATCGTGCGCAAAATGGAAGCTGAAAATATATGCTGAAAATATATGCGAAAAGCAGTTTCTTACAAACTGTTAGCTTTTTATCCTTCCACCTACTTTTGTGAACAAATTTTTTCCGACCTGAAATTCATATGCTCAAAGCAGCGAAATAGATTAACTAATTCTCCTCTAAAAAGCATTCTTTTAATAAGAAACTGCGATAACAAAATTAACATTTCTGAACTTATTAATAACATACCTTTGCCATAGTATGTTTGAAATAGTTTCATTAAATCACTTTTGTGTGCAAGTGTACAAATTTTAAAATCATATGCAGCATAAATTTTTTTCACTGCAGAATATTTTCTCTCACCAACACACACTCAGTTTGAGTTTTGCCGACCTCTGATCTAAATCAAAGATGCCTAGTAGTGGCTGATATCAGCAAATTAAACTCACACGTATACTTACGCTCTTTTGTTTGATCGTCAATCAACCAATAGGAAATCAGCATGTTGAGTGGGAGAGACAAACTGCACTTGCAGAACTTCTGTGTCTTATTTTACATGTTATTTCGTCACTCTCACCAATACTAATACCTTCGGCATCTAAGATCTAAATATGCAATAGGTGCTGTTCTATCTCAGGAAGATAGACCAATAACATTCATATCAAGAACACTCTCAAAAGCACAAGAGAACTACGCTGCCAATGAGAAAGAGATGCTCGCCATCATATGGGCATAGAAGTTTCTGCGAAGCTACTTGTATGGCTCAGTAAGGGTAAAGATCTTTACCGATCATCAACCTTTAACGTATGCTCTGAGTAACAAGAATAACAACAGCAAAATGAAGCGTTGGAAAGCAATTCTCGAAGAGCACAACTACGAGCTGAAGTATAAACCAGACAAAACTAATGTAGTAGCCGATGGATTATCCCGACCACCGAAACAAGCACAAATCAACACCCTAACAGCTACGAAACATAGTGATGAAAGCTCATCACAAAATTTAGTTCCATACACTGATGCCCCGGTAAATGCATTTATAAACCAACTTTTCATAACAACAGCAGAAACTTCATCTTATCAATTTAAAATTATCTCTCCAACTTACCATAGACATGTTATTACCGAGCTAGAGTATACAGACGCAATTTTAATAAGCTTGCTTAAGCGCTATCTTAACCCTTCAGTCACTAATGCAATCATTGCAGTAGACCTCATCCTTGGCAAAATTCAAACCATATACCAATTACATTTCAGCCGATGTAGAGTATTTTACACTCGAAAGACAGTAAAAGAGTTAACGCAGGAAACAGAACGGGAATCTGAGATTTAAAAAGAACATAACATAGCGCATAGGAACCCAACCGAAAATAAAGCCCAACTTCTAGAAAAATTGGACTTTCCTCAAATGAATGCAAAAATAAAGGGACTTACAAAACAGTGTACAATTTGTCAAGAGAACAAATACGAAAGGCATCCCTTTAACCCAATTCTGAAACCAACCCCTATTCCGAACTACCCAGTACGGTGCGCTTGAACTGAGCTTAAATGAAATAATCTATGATTGCAAACTTTCCGATGGAATTTCAAAATCAAAATCATCTGTCGATATCTTTTGGAAAAAAACTAGCTTTTTATACTTTTTCTTTTTTTAGAAAATATAGTTTTGTGAGTAATCCGTTTTCAATACGTTAATATCATACATAAATAAAATAAGAAAAATGGCAATGTTGAAAATTCATTAGACATTAAGAAGTAGAAGTAAAAACATTGTTTAGGCCGCAACCCTAAAGGTTAAAGAAAGTAGTAGATTTACTACCTACTTTATCAACTCGTTCCAGTATCGATTCTCGATACATGAACGAGTCGCTCGATCGGCTTCTCCGACGAGTGACTTTTGCATTTTAATTTTATAACAAATTGATTTCCGAAAGTATTACACTTCATTTTCTAAAACCGCGTTTAATTTAATAATAAATTATATGTTTCCACTAATTGGAAACAATAAATCACTTATTGATTATCAGCAAGCAATCACTAATTGATTGCCAGCAGCATAAATTAAGTTTTCTTTAACGTTCCTGTATATGCACTTCTTGCACTGATTGCAGCAGCCATATTTACGTATTTAATAGTAAATTTCACCTATTGAAGATTTGCCTAACGTAAGAAATAAACATTGTAAATATAATCGAGTTAGCTAATTACTGGTGTTTTGTTCTTATTTTGTTTTACTCCGTTTGCATATAAACCGAGCACCAATTGCCCGAAAGTTGTATGCTAGGGATGTGCAACTGCCAGCAAAAGTCGACTTCGACTTTTTCAACCGCTGAAAATGTAAAAGTCGACTTATCGACTTTTTGAACCTTCAAAAGTCGACTTTTCAACTTTTTTCGACTTTTTTCAAAAAAATTCGTTTCTTACCGCTTTTAGAGGGCAGTTAAGAAACAAATGATTCAATATAAAAAATGTGTTTTATTGTTAAAAAATAAACAAAGACATGGTACTTCAGTAAATAAATAAAATACTAAAAAACAAAATATTGCAATTTTAGTTCTTATATGGATACACGGAGAAAACTATTTGCTAAATTTCTATTGTGGTTAAGCAAAACTTGGGCTTGAATCTCAGCCACTTCAAAATGAAGCTAGATTTAAGCAAAAAGTAATCAAAATTTGCTATTCCAGTTTATAATAACAAAGCAAAATTTTAATATAAACTACAAAAGCGAATTTCTACTTAATTTAAGTAAATATTTGCTCACTTATTATAAACTTAAATAGCAAGTTTTGATTATTGAAATTTTGCTGAAATTTAGCATATTTTTGAAGTGAAATAATTATTAACATTAAATAAAATTGAAAAATTACCACCATCTGGAGATTTGAACTTAAGCCGCGTGAGTGTAAGTGCATGGGCTTATCCACTTGACCATCATAGTTGTTAACCAATCGTTGCCTAATTGTATTCATGAAGAAAAAAGGTGTGCTCGTGTGTTTAGAAAAAATTTGCTTGAATTAAATAAAAATTTGCTATTTGAGTTTATAATAACTTAGCAAATATTTGCATAAATTAAGTAAAAATTTGTATTTGCAATTTATAAGCAAAATTTTGCTTGAATTTAATCAAAATTTTTCTTTTTCCTAAATACATGAGGAGTGATTTCAATTTAACAATCTTTTTCTAAAATCACACCTTGATTGAACAAAGTTTTGCTGATTTGCTTTTAAGCTTTTAAAATAATTACGTCCGTGTAATCAGACTTCTTATGAATAATTTTTCCCGGTAATCGGAAAAGGGAGAGTTAATTTTCACGATAAAGTTTAAGAACAATTTGGAAATTTTAATACAAATTTCTTCATTAACCGTCAATATTTATGAAAGTAAAAAAAAAATGTGATGTCTCTATCTGCTTTCTTGAAAATGAAAACTCCCTTTTCCCTAACCGCTGAATTAACGTAAGCGTTATAAACCAAATTTTAGAAGAGAAGCATTTTCCTCGATTTTTTTTTTTTGCATAAGCGGTACATGTAAATTTTATTTTTGTGTTAGATATTACTTTAGAAAAAAAAGAGCTTTTGAACAGTTTAACGTAGAGATGTGATATTTGTGAAGTTGACGACTTTGTCGTCGAACTATCATTTGCCATTTAAAAGTTAATTTCAAAAAAATGGCGCTTACGGTAATTCTTACGTAAGGTGGTTACGCCTCGATATATTTGTGCACAAGTGAATGCACATTTTAAGGAACCACATGTCTTTACCAACTGAACGTAGAAAAACCAACATGTTAAGATGGTCTGGCGAAAGCCTGTTTCACAAATGGTTCGCTATGAGACCAGCATGAGAAAATAACCTTTCGGATGGCACCGAAGTTGCAACAATTGATAAATATTTTTTTGGAACGGCCCAAACAAAAGGAAATTCAGTTTTTATGCATTTCCAGACAACAAGCAGATTTTTATTAAGTTTTTGATCAACAGCTGGGCGAGCCAGATAAAGGCGCAGCTGAGTGGGCACCCCTTCAATTTCATCAGTTGTAGAGTCCATGTTTGTTTTACCCACCTCATCCAAAAAATATAATACTTCACTGTTATCGAATTCTTGATTATTAGATGTCGATGCCGCTATCACAACTTCTTCATTTGAAATTTTTGCTTGTCTCATCTCGGCATTCACAAGATCACCTTAATGGAGGGGGAGGGGGAGTAATTTTCCAGTAATTATTTATGTACTTCTGCTTACCAAGGTGAAAAATTGCTTGAGAACACTCACGGATATTTCGAAATTCGTGCTTTTTGAACCTAGGATCAGAAGTGTTAAAAAAAGGCGTTTGGTTTACCAATTCAATATTGTAAAATTTTTTTGTGATTTCAATGGCAAGCACTCGTTTTAAATTCTTGCCAATTTGACTTTAAGCAGAACATTCCTCTGTTTTGTATGATAAAAAATGTATCCATTTGATTGTAGTTTGAATATTGTGAATATAAATTTGTATTAAAATCCCTATTCTGGCAAAGTAACAACTGTTACCCAGTATTCTTGATATTTCTATGTGTTCGTTGTAATGTTTTTTTTTTAAAAACCAAATTTGGAACTCAAAAATAATAAATTTTGATAAAAATTGTCACCTGCTTTTCAAATAGTGACAATTTCAATAAAACATTTTGTTACGCGTGTAACGTAATCAGATGATAAGCAATTGCTTTGTAACACTTCCACTTACAGTAATTTTTCGAATTACATTTATCGAATCAAGAGTTGCCAACGCAGCTTTATTTGTTGTTAAACACTTATTTCGTTTATTATTTTAGAGAAGACAGTTCTCAGATTAGCGTTAAGGTTTTTGTTTCGCATAAAATGAAAAAAGTCGAAAGTAAAAGTCAACCTTCGACATTTTTCAATATCAGAAAGTCGATTGCCAAAAGTCGAAAATTATCAAGCAAAAGTCGACTTTCGACTTATTTCGACTTCGACTTGCACATCCCTATTGTATGCAAACAATAGCTCGACTTACCAAGATTTGCAGCTAAAGGCCAGCGCTCTTTGGTGAATCATTACTTCACTGACCCACCTGATTTGTTAATGATCCTTCCAGCCGGATGGTCTTTCTGGAGCTTTCTTGGATAATTTCAAGTGCCTAAGGAAAACGGAGAATTTTTAAACAAAGCACCAATTCAATCAACTCCGCCAGATAAAAAAGGTTAGATGATTGGTTGCTTTTTAAGTTGCTCAGGTTGTAGTAGTGTTATTGTGCAAGTTAAAGATTAAATTAAATTATTAAATCGGCAAATATTTTTGCGAAAATATATAATTTTTTCAGAAGAAGGGTTGTTTCTGATACAATCATAGCGGCACACACACTCACGCACAAACTACCAATTCGTTTCGCGAATTTTGTACTTTTTTGATACTTTGTTTTGTGTCGTAAAAATATTTTTTTCCGTCCGGCGAAATTAATTTTTATGGATTTTGCGGTGCACCGATCGGAAATTTATTAAGCACAAAAAAATTATAGCAATAGTTTTCAATTCGTGTTAATTTTATGCAAATAAACTTGGCATAAAATAAATTAACGCTTCGCTTGTTTACTTTTCAAAAAATATCAGGACGTATTTCATTTGGAAAACGAACCTATAACTACAAATAATTTTTACAACCAAACCATAACGACAACAGACGACATACCAGTTTACATCAAAAACTATAGATTACCACACACTCACACAGACATAATAAATGTACAGGCCAAGAAAATGCTTGAAGACGATATTATCGAACTATCGGTTAGTCCTTACAACGCTCCACTCCTTTTAATTCCCAAAAAGAACACTGATGACAAAAGGAAATGGAGACTTGTTGTGGATTTCAGAAAACTGAATGATAAAATTGTTAACGATAAATCCGCTTACTCGACTAGAAGACATTCTAGAAAAGTTGGGAAGAGCGAAATGGTTCTCAACACTTGACACGACTAGAAAATAACCACGCAAACCTTATGAAAGGGTCTCCGCGATAAATAAAAATAAGACTTGAACTATAATCCAAGCCGGCAGTCTCTGCCTTGTGTTATAATTGATAATATCTATGCCTAGGTCTAAACAACCTAGCAGGCATTATTAGGGCAAAAGATCGAAGGCAAACTCTGCTGCTGTTAAAATACTAATTCGTTAGGACTCAACGGCAAACAATCTTTTACAATTGCAAACTTATCCCTAATATTTATTTATTTAATTTTAAGATAAATTCTATTTTATCATTAGTTTTGAATATTGATTATTTTAATACTATTCTAACTTAATTCAAAGTGTAAACCTTAACTGTTTGTTTTAAGCCTAATTAGATTTGGATAATGCCTAGGTTATTACTATTAATCTTAATACGTCCTTGTCAATGGTTAAAGTTAATATTACTTTTAATTAATATACTTTCCTGTTGGATAACTTTTACTTCGCTCGATTTAAAAGATTGGTTAACTTAGTGTGGGTTTTTCGTTTAAATTCATTGGGTTTATTGATTAGATTAAAATAACTAAGAACTAAGGTATTACAAGTAGAAAAAAAATAGAAATAGCTATTTTATGAAGATATTTGGTGGTAGAGGCTACGGCTGAGACGGCTTTCTGGTCCGTCGCTGGTGAGCGAACCAGTCGTGAGCTAAAATAAAGGCACTGGTAAAAATATGTGAGGTCAAATTTAGGGTTAAAATTTGGTTCCTTACACACTTCTTGCAATAATTGCAGCAGCCATCTTTACGTATTTAATAGTAAATTTCACCTATTGAAGATTTGTCTAACAAACAAAACGTAATAAATAAACATTGTAAATCTAATCTTAAAAAAAGGAAACTGGGGGCGATGGAACAACGTAACATGTCTGACTGTCTCAACCTGGCGAGGCCAGCATAATCTTTGTGAAATCGCCTCAAGTTGACTCAAACCTCCACGTGGTGTTTCCTGGGCAACGTCAAAACTGACAACCGTTAGTTTGGCGGCTACTCTGAGCGGCGGGCCTCCCTAGGCTTAAAATAGGTTGTGCGTCGGGTTTGAAGCCCACCCTTAAAAACCAAAATCAATGAAAACAAATAAGAAAAGAAGAAAAATGATCCCCAAATCTGATGACGACTACCGCAAACGAAAAACTGATAATGATTTACGGTTATGCACATGGAATGTCCGAACCCTTCATTGGGAAGGTGCCTCTTCCAACTGACTGATGTCTTGGAAAGATACAAAGCTGATATCACTGCTATCCAAGAAATGCGATGGAAGGGACAGGGTTGCATTCGGAATGCACACTGTGATATCTACTGCAGCGGCCATGCGGAGAAGCACGAGTTTGGATGCGGATTTGTAGTTGGCAAGAGACTACGGCCCCACGTCCTGCGATTCACACCTGTGAACGAACGACTTGCCATAATCCGCATCAAGGTTAGATTTTTCAATATAAGCCTAATATGTGCGCACGCTCCGACAGAAGACAAGGACGATGAGATCAAGGAAATTTTCTACGAGCGCCTTGAAAATGCTTACGAGCGCTGCCCCCGTCACGACGTAAAAATCGTGCTTGGTGACTTCAACGCTAAGGTGGGCAAAGAAAATATTTTTGGTCCAACAGTCGGAAAGTTCAGCCTCCACGACAACAACTCCGATAACGGAATGAGGCTGATTGACTTCGCCGCAGCACGAAACATGGTCGTAAGTAGCACTAGATTCAAGCATCTCAATATTCATAAAGCCACCTGGATGTCCCCTGATCAAAAAACCAAAAATCAAATTGATCACGTTTTGATTGACGGAAGGCACTCTTCCAGTGTATTGGATGTACGCACGATCCGTGGTGCAAACATTGACTCGGATCACTATCTTGTTGCAGCCAAGATCCGTATACGTCTGTGCGCAGCTAAGAATACACGCAACCCTACACAGAGAAAGCTAGACGTCGACAAGCTGCAATCGAAACAGACAGCCGATGCTTTCGCCACCCGACTCTCACTCCTGCTTCAAAGCACTCCTCCAATCGATGATACATGTGCGCAGTGGACACACATTTCCAACTCCATGCGTGCGGATGCTGAAGAGGTGATTGGCTACCAACGCAGTCGCCGAAACCAGTGGTACGACCAGGAGTGTCGCGACGCCACTGCAGAGAAAGACGCCGCCTACAAAGCCACCCTGCAGTCGGTTGTAACGCGCGCTGCTAAGGAGCGATACAAAGAAAAAAGGAGGGAAGAGAGACATATTTTTAGGCGCAAAAAAAGAGAGGCAGAAAAGCGCGAACAAGAGAAGATTGAGATGTTTGGAGACAGGAATGAGGCCCGAAATTTTTTTGAAAAAATAAGACGCCTTGCCGATGGTTTTAAAACCGGGGCCTCTTCCTGCAAGGATGAAAACGGGAATCTAGTGACAGATGTCCAGAGTACACTGACGTTATGGAGGGAACACTTCTCTAAGCTTCTAAATGGCGACGCTGACAACAATCCCGCCAATAGAGATGATATTCCGGAAACCCCAATTGCGGATGACAGCGTTGAGGTTCCGCTGCCCGACTATGATGAAGTTCTGACAGCTATAGCTCGGCTTAAAATAACAAAGCCGCGGGAGCTGATGGCTTACCTGCTGAGCTGTTTAAGAACGGAGGCGAAGCTCTACTTAAATGCATTCACGAGCTTCTATGCAGAATATGGTCGGAAGAATGCATTCCGAACGATTGGAATCTCAGTGTGCTCTGCCCAATCCACAAGAAAGGCGATCCTACTATCTGTGCCAATTACCGTGGGATAAGCCTTCTTAATATCGCATATAAGGTCATGTCGAGCGTTTTATGTGAAAGATTGAAGCCCATTGTAAACGAACTGATCGGACCTTATCAGACCTGGAAAGTCCACCATCGACCAGATTTTCACGCTACGACAAATCTTTGAGACGACTCAAGAAAAACAAGTCGACACCCACCATCTTTTTGTCGACTACAAAGCCGCCTTCGACAGCCCAATAAGGAAGCACCTGTACTCCACCATGTCTGAATTTGGTATTCCTGCAAAACTAATACGACTTTACAGGATGACACTGTGCAACACCAGCAGCGCAGTTAAAATCGGGAAGGACCTCTCCCCACCATTTATTACCAAACGAGGTTTCAGACAAGGTGATTCCTTATCGTGCGACTTTTTCAACCTAATGATGGAAAAGATCATCCGAGTTGCTGATCTGAGACGTAGTGGCACAATATTCTACAAGAGTGTTATGCTGCTTGCGTATGCTGATGACATCGATATCATTGGCCATAATACGCGCGAAGTCAGTGCAGCATTTTCCAGATTAGAAAGAGAGTCAAGTCGAATGGGTCTGGCAGTGAATGCAGATAAGACGAAATACTTAGTGTCAACAAACCTCCTTCGAGGTTGTGAAGAACTTCGTTTATCTGGGATCCGGCATTAATTCAACCAACGACATCAGCATTGAGATCAAACGAAGAATAACTCTTGCCAACAGGTGTTACTTTGGGCTCAGTGGGCAATTGAGAAGCAGAGCCCTCTCTCGACGAACGAAAATCACGCTCTATAAATCGCTCATCATGCCCGTCCTACGTTATGCATCACAAACCTGGACGCTGAGCAGTTTAGATGAAAAGACTTTAGGAGCATTCGAGAGAAAGATTCTTCGTAAGATCTACGGTTCAATCTGCGTCAATGGCGAGTACCAAATACGGCGGAATGATGAACTGTATGAGCTGTACGCTGACATCGACATAGTCAAGCGCATTAAAATTTAACGGCTTCGTTGGCTTGGTCATGTTCAGCGCATGAAAGACGATGCTCCAGTGAAGAAAACATTCGATTCGGTACCCAGCGGCGGTCAACGCAGAAGAGGACGACCGCATCTTCGTTGGAAAGACCAAGTAGAGGACAACCTGACGATGCTTGGAATTTCCAACTGGCGCCAGCAAGCGAAAGACAGAAATGGCTGGCGTAAATTCTTAGATGAGGCCAAGACCGACATACGGTTGTAGCGCCAACTAAGTAAGTAAGTAAGTAGTAAATCTAAACTAACCAAGTAGAGGACAACCTGACGATGCTTGGAATTTCCAACTGGCGCCAGCAAGCGAAAGACAGAAATGGCTGGCGTAAATTCTTAGATGAGGCCAAGACCGACATACGGTTGTAGCCCCAACTAAGTAAGTAAGTAAGTAGTAAATCTAATCTAAGTGAACTAATTACTGGTGTTTTTTTCTTATTTTGTTTTTCTCCGTTTGCATATAAGCCGAGCACCAATTGCCCGAAATTTGCATGCAAACAATAGCTCGACTTACCAAGATTTGCAGCTAAGGGCCAGCGAATCATTACTTCACCGCAACAGACCCACCTGATCTGCTTAAACATAATTGCACTGTTTTATAAATATGTAATTTAAGTATTGTACATTATATATATAATCATATGTGCGAACTATTATAGTGACATATTGTTCATAAAAGTCTTTCTCCGTAACTAGCATGAGTAGTTAATACTTTATTTATATCCCGGATTACTTTTTAAAATCGGAGGGAACCGAATCCATGGCCGGTTTACTAAAATACCGCTTGAACTTAAGGTGTGATGCTTATTTCTAAGTACGGATAACTCTTTTTAAAATAAGCTTTGTATAGTCTTTTCAATCATTTAAGTTCCAAAGCATGAAGATACTGCATTCTTAAAGTCACTGAACAATTGAACATATTTCATCAGACCTACATTTTTTATGTTACGTGGGATACCCACATTCTTCAGCAGTTTTGTACAAGAATTTTCCTTTAATTCTGTTTTACCATAAGTTAAAAGTATTTCACGACTTCCGTAGAAAGCTTCAACCCAGAATATCGAATCCTTTTCATGGTATTTTAAAATATGAGAAAAAAAATTGAATTCACAACTCATTAGATGTAATTCCGGAGATAGAATGATATCTTAAAACTATTGCCGTTAATTACAGCTTTATTTTGTGTAACGAAAATGCACACCAACGACAGGCAAGACACGAGAAGCAATACTTTTTTCTATGCAAAATTCTATTGCTTCTCGTGTCTTGCTTGTCGTTGGTGTTCATTTTCGTTATACAAAATAAAGCAGTTAGTCTGTAAAAGTGGTCGATGAATACAGTTAAAAAGCTTAAGCTTCCTCTTTTAATTCTTCTGCGTGCATTTTGCATAATTTTGCAATAGATTTTTCGGAGATGACCTTTTCGGTCACACAACAAACACACTTTATGCCAATTTTATTCATGTGGATGGGCTTCATAAGCATGTTGAAAGTAAATTATATATTAATTGACTACACTTTAATTATAATTTAAATTTTTTAATTGTATAGTAACGATGCTATCAATAATAAAACGTTTCGGTTAACACATTGGGATTTTTTGAAATACGATCATAAAGAGGAAGGAACAGGAAGCTAATATGTCAAGAAGATGCTGCCATTTGTTAGATTTGCCAACCTACTTAAAATTCCAGTCTAATAGTGACGTCTTATGTAAAACATTTATAACTATACTGAATAAAGATTACTCAAAAATCTCGATTAAACAAATATATATAAAGTTAGTTATTTCAAAAAGACATCGACAGATGATTTTAATTTTGAGCTTTTTATGATGCTTAAGCATTGCAAGTGGCGACCGTAGCCTAGTGGGTAGAGTGCGTGGCACCTAAGCCAAAGAACAGCGGAAGCCCGGGTTCAATTCCAGCTCAGACAGAAAGTTTTTGCAATTGAATTAATTTTTCTGTTCGGTCGTCACCTCTCTGCAGACAATGGCTAACCTCAGAGAGTAAAAATTGCCATGAAAAGCTTCTTGGAAACACAAGCCGTTCGAAGTCGGCATAAAACACGTAGGTCCAGTTCTCGGTCATTTGTGATCAAACATTTAATAACACGTACAACATAATTGATCAATAGAAGCTAGGTCAAAGTCCTTCCAAGGGCTGAAACGGCCAGTTTATTATTTTTATTCAAGCATTGCAAAAAGGAATTTCGTCGAAAAATTTGCAAGCATAGAATTTTTAATTTAAACTTAGTTCAAGCTCACCGTGTACTAGAGGACAGTAGTACCGATAGTACTAGAGGACAAAGGTAATACAGTAATGACACATTCCGGACGGTCAGTACACAAAAGCCATATAAAGCCATAATTATAAAAAATTATAACAAAATATAAAAAATTAAAATAACATAATAATAATTTCACTGATAATAATAAAATTATATGATAAAAAAATTATAATAGTCACAATATAATTTATGAATAGTATAAGAATAAAATATAATTAGCCATAACAATAAATATAATAACATTAATAAAATAATAAGAAAAGAACATAAGATATATATGTATATATTTATAAGTAATTGTATTTAAAGAAGAAAATGGAACAATATGCCAGAGGCGTACGACCACAATTTTAAGTAATATACTAAAATCGAACAATATGCCATAGGCGTACGATTTTATTTTTAAGTAATAAGTGAAAATAAAAAATATGCCATAGGCGTACTATTATATTTTTAAGTGATAAGTGAAAATCAAAAATATACCATAGGAGTACGATTATATTTTTAATCAATAAGTGAAAATAAAAAGTATGCCATAGGCGTACAATCTATAATTTGAATATTGTATTAAATAAATTATCAAAGTAGTTATTTCTTTTCAGTGTCCTCGCCTCCTTGGCTTATGCAGATGTACAGATCATGTATGATTACTCCTTATCCCACCTAAAATCCATTAAAAATGGACAGTCCAAAATAAAAGATGGTACATTTAATTTTATGCACATAATTAACACTCAGATCTACAGAGATCTTTTGTGAAAACATAAGTAATACAATAGACAAAAATATACCACAAGAAAACCCATTATATCCCACTCTACAACATGAGGCCCAACAAGCCATTGAAATGTTAGAAATCCTTGAACACATTAGAAATCCCAAATCATCGATGGAATTGGAATACATGCACTTTGCGAAAATTCAACGCTGGGCTTTAATGATATTGCAGGAGACTACTTTGAATTGAAAATTTATAACGTAGGTTTCTGTAATATACGTACATACATACATACGTGTATTACTTTTTTTATTGGTATGTGTTATGAACTAAAAGACAAAAAAAACTAAAAAATTAACTATGCATTTCAAACAAAAACTTTGACTCATAATTATACATGTTTTTTAAGAGTGTTTGTTATTTTTTGTCAGTATGATATGACACGGAACATTTAATATGCAATCTTATATCGTACTTTGAACATTTAAAAAATGTCTGGCTTTTACACTGACGGCAGCGGATTCGTTTTTCAACGCGGATTGCGTTGTGATTTACCCGAGCATAGCGAATAAGATCATGAACGGATGACTGGGATACCTTTGAAGAGCTTTGTTTGGAAGTGCTATCTTCAACACGTGGTAGGCATTCAATAACACTTTTTCGAAAGTCCAAGTGTAACAAGGCTTTAGTTTTTTTCGTATTTGCATAATACGCAACGAAACTTCCATGCATTTACCATTGCTGAATCTAAGGCGTTTGTGAATAAAGGCCAATACCATTTTTACCATGAACCACTATTCGATAATCGCTTATGCCGTTATCATAAAGGTCCACTCCACCCATTGTTTTTTGTACATATGTAATGCATTGAGAATAGGACAATTTATGATTACTTTAGACTTGCGATCAAATGCTTAACTTGTTGCATTGGTTCTATGCCAGCTAAGTTCTCATGCCACTGTATAGCATAAGTTTCCTTTTTTATGCCAAAACAAAAGTCAGACGTTCCACGTTTTAATTTTTTCATTGCTTTTATATCATTCAAAAGAGCGTTGTCAGTGCGGTTTTCTCTAACAGTACCTGTAGTTAAAAAAGTATCAGTTTTTGTATTCCCTCTGAGAGGATACTCGTAGATCCTACAGTCGCCGAGCGACGTCCTACCTAAGGTTTGCTGCCGGCGCTTAAGAGCGCCACTGGCATCTCTTCAAAAAAAATATCTCATTCGCCGTCTTCCTTAGGTGCATTCAAGCGTTGAGATTTTTTTTATACTTACTGTTATTCGTATCCTCCGAGATGAAGGTCTGGTCTTGCCTAAGTAACTTCTTCAGAAATAAAGTGACAACTGCAACCGTTAAAGTTTCATTCACACCATCTCTTTATTTTAGCGGGGAGCAGATATTTATAACATATCTGGCCGCGCTTCTTCATTTCTTCATTTTTACAAACTTATTACATACTTAATTCTACTTATTGATAAATCAGCGGTTGCATAATATTGTCTTCCGCCTTTGGCTTAAATTAACTTCATTATTAAGTTCTTAGTATAGTTTTGTATTAATTCTTATTATAAAACATATTCATACATACTTATTTAGTGATGCCAACTTGGGCCGAACAAACATATAAACATGTATAACATGTGTAATTGGGTCATATTGCCCAGCGATAAATTCTTATTTAAATTATTTTTGTTTTGTGTTATTCGCTTAGCCAAACTGTGTATATGTTAAATACAACAATAAAATATTAAAATCAATTTACCTCTGGTTTCTGCTTGGTCAGCATTTGACGCTGGCCGCACAGAAGTAAATTGTTTGCTTTATTTTATTGTCTTTAAACTGAAAACTGATCGCCCAGTTGTTGTTGCGGTAGATCAGTGTTCATTTTATTGTCTTATTTGTGTTTTAATTGACTGGCCTTGGCATTGAATTCATATGAAAGTGCCGCAATGCAATGAATGTTGATCGCTCGCTTAGTTGTTGCGGTGGATAAACTTTCATTGCCAGCACTTGGCCACTAGTAGAAAGACAATATTTTGGGGAATACCTCGTTGTGAGTCGCAACACAGTTTGTAAGCCATAAATAAATATTTTTACCTGTTGCAAAATAGCCCAAGCTTGACAAGTTGCAAATGAGTTTGTACGACGTAAAAAATTATCGAAGGTAACAGTGCGTTGATTTGGTGCAGGAACATGTGACAGCAATTGAAGGACAACATTTTGACCAAGTCCATATGAACTGTTGCTTTGTGATGAGACTCAACCATATGGAATAAATTGGAATAAGTAGCCATCAGACGAACAAGAGCACCAATATTTGTAACCAAATCTGATTGGTTTTCCTTTAATAAACATTTTGCATGGATGTTTACCAAAATATGCTATCATTCGTTCGTCGATTGAGAGTTCGTGGGAAAACAAACCAAACTGCAGATATCGTTTATTCAACGTATCATTCAGAGGAGTTACTTTTGCAAATTTGTTTTTTTTTTGACGAGATTTCTATTATCACACACGTGAATATATCTTTTTATCCGTTTAAATCGTTCCCAAGACATGGTTTTTTTAACAATTTCATTTCCATACAAAAGGTTATCAGACCAATACATTGTTATTTTTGGCCGTGATTTAACACCGGTTAAATACAGAATTCCCAAAAACTTTTTCATTTCCGCAATATCTGTTACAAAATTACTACTATAAGCAAATTTTTTCGACAGATAAAAGCAATATTTTACATATACAAAATAGAAATAATTCAAGAAACTATAATGAGCAAAATAATAGATTTAATCACAACTTCAAGAAATTACAATAATATAAACCAGCGTTTTTCAAACAGAAATAATAACAATCATAGAAATAATTCCTTTCAAAATGGAAATCAAAATTTTTCAGAAATAACAGAAATAATAATAATAATTTTATAAATAATAATAACAGAAATAATAATTTCAATAGAAATGGAAATTTTGGAAACAGCAACAGTGCGCAGGGAAACAAATATAGCCGGGTAGCAGGAATTGTTGCCCACAGAGGCCAAAACTGATCCTACAACTTACTACAAATTCAGCAAATTTTATAATATTGAATTGCGGAAATACAAATGAGAACTTAAAATTCCTAGTGGATACGGGAGCAGATATTTCTATCTGCAAGAAAAGAAGCATAGATAAAATAGACGCAAGAAATATTTCATCAATAACTGGTATAACTAATGAAAGTATAGAGTGCATAGGCACATCACATTTAAATTTTTCAATTAAAACAGAGAAAATTACACATAATTTCCACATAGTAGAAGATGAATTTCCAATTTTAACAGATGGCGTAATCTACAATAGATTTTGAAACATGCAAGGTAACATTTATAATAAATGAAAAATAATTTACATTACTAATAATTTTAAATGAAAAAAATTTTACAGTACCTGCTAGAGTAGAAGCAGTGGTGCCCATAAATATTAGGGTTAATGAGGATAGTAAAGTCCTTAACAATGAAATAAATAATGGAGTTTTCATTGCAAATAGTATAATAACTGCAAATGGTGTAGCACATGTAAAAGTTTTAAACACGACAGATAAAGAGATAAATTTATAAGATCTAAACATAGAAACAAAATTATTAAAAAACTGCAACATATTTTCTAGCAAAGAGGCTAACAAATTTAATGCACATTGATTACAAGAACTTTTAAAAACATTAGAAATTGGATGCAACGAACCAGAGGCAGAAACATCAATTATTGACCTTTTAAAACAATTTCAAGATATATTCCACCTTTCCGGAGAACAATTAACAGTGAACAATTTTTACACACAAGAAATTCAAACTACTGATTCAACTGCAGTACACATTAAAATTTATCGACTTCCACTTACACAAATGACAGAGATCAACGAACAAGTAGAAAAACTTTTTAAAGACAACATTAACATTGAAAGACAACATTGTTGTTGTCAGAAGAAGACTGATTGAACACTCAGTTAGCCCTTACAATTCGCCACTATTAGTTGTTCCCAAAAAATCAACAAATGATGAAAAATTGTAAACGTCAATTTTCCACTTACTAAAATAGAAGACGTACTAGACAGACTAGAAAGGGCTAAGTATTTCTCAACGTTGGACATGACTAGCTAATTCCACCAAATACGATTACACGAAGACTCACGACCACTAACTGCCTTTTCAACAAATAACGGACACTACCAATTCAAATGCCTACCTTTTGGACTGAAAATATCGTCCAACAGTTTTTAGCGAATTCTAACAGTAGCGTTAAACGGCTTAGATGCTGTAGCCTTTTTATTCGTGGACGACAGCATTATGTTTGGATGCAGTTTAGGACACCACAATGAGAATTTACTTAATGTTTTTGAAAGGATGAGGAAATTTAATTTAAAACTATATGCACACAAGTGCTCATTTTTAAAACCAAAGGTTGTCTACCTTGCACACCTCATAACAGCTAATGGTATTAAAACTGACCCAGCAAAAAATAAAATAATTGAAAACTATCCTGTGCCAAAAGACATAGATAAAGTCAGAAGATTTGTTGCCTTCTGCAATTACTATAGTAGGTTTATTCCCAAATTTGCAGACTTAGCGAAAGTATTGAAGTCACTAACGAAAAAAAAAACGCTAAATTTAATTGGACTGAAGATTGTCAAAATGCTTTCGACACATTTAAAACAAAACTACTTAACCCGCCTATACTACAGTACCCGGACTTCGGCAAACAATTTGTACTAACGACAGACGCCTCAAATTATGCGTTAAGCGCCATTTTATCGCAAAGTGATGTTGGTCTAGACCTACCAATATCATACCCGAGCAAGTCTCTTAAAAAACTTAAATAAGCCTATCTTGAAAAAGAGCTATTAGCCATACATTGGGCCATACACTTTTTCAGGCCATACCTCTACTGTCGCAAATTTTTAGTAGTAATAGACCACAGACCTTTAATCTCTTTTTTCCCATAGAAATCCGTCATCGAAGATGACTCGCATTCGGCTAGATTTATGCGATTATAATTTCGAAATAATATACAAGAAGGGCAAAATGATTACATTTTTTACAACACCTCGCAAAGTGCTTACTAGCGATTCATTTCAGGCTATGATTCCAACAGGGTCGGATGATAGCAAAATATTGGCTATAACAAGAAGGATGTATACAAAAAAACACACAAAACACAAATTTACACAACACAAATGGTACTGCTAGCAAAAAGTCTGATCAACTTTTTGCTTGGGAGTGCACATCCAAATCGGATATTAAGAAAATGTTATAATTAAGGTTCGTAACAGATAGAAACCCAAATAAATATACACTGAGGAGCAAAACTGTAACATGATATAACACTTCTTATTTCAGTAACCGTTATCTTCTCTAAATTATGACTGATTACATATTTTTATTTTATAATGTTATTGGTGCACTTGTACTCTTTCTCCCTAACCGGTTTGAAGTTAATCTAACAACAACGAAAAAACTAGGAGACAAAAATGTAAAAAATGGCAAATGTTACAGTTTTGCACTCAGTTCTTATTTACTGTTTTTTTAACGATTTTCGTGACAAAAAATTTTATTAATAATATATCCAGTATCCTTTTGCTTTTTTTAATTCCTGGGCATACTGGACGTATCGATGAAACATCGATCACACAGCTGACTTTGGTGAAACTGTCGTCAAAAATGCATAAGCTAAATATAAACGAGATCGTGTTAAGTAAAAATTATAAAATATTCGAAACCATGAAAATGGATAAATTTAAAAAGATATTTAATAATTTACAAAGAAAAAATAATGAAAATTTAAAAATTTTGATATAATTCCAACAAGTATAATTGATAAAGATGTACAAAATAAATTAATTGAAGAATAATTCGACTCATGGAGGACACATGGGTATTAGAGAAACAAAATTAAAAATAAAACAAAAATACATTTTGAAAAACATGAAACAAATTATAAAGAAACATATAATCAATTACGAACAATGTAAAATAAACAAACAAACCAGACATACAAAAGAAGAATTAACTTTGACAGACACACCGGAAACAAGTTTCGAAATAATATCGATAGATACTGTAGGACCTTTGTGATTATCTAATAATTTACATTATATATTAACCATGCAATGTGAGTTAACGAAATATGTCTTTGCTTGTCCAACGGAGACCAAAGACGCAAAAACCGCAAAAAAATTTAATTTTAATCTATGGTAATTTTAAAGTTCTTAAGCTAGATAAGGATACAGAATTTACCAATGAATTGATGTCGGAGATCTGCAAACAGCTAAACATTAAACAAATATTCAGCACGCCTTATCATTATGAGACTCTCGGTTCAATTGAAAGAAACCACAGAGTATTGAACGAAATTTTATTGAATTTTTGTAAAGATGACGAATGGGACACTGGATCCCATACTTTACATTTGCTTACTCCTTTTGAACTTATATTTGGCAAATTAGCAAACCTACCAAATGATAAATTAGAAAATTTTAAATGTTACAACACAGATAATAATGCGCAAGAATTGAAAGTAAGATTAGCGTACTCATTAGAAAAAACTAAAGAATTAATTAATATCGCAAAATTAAGAAGAATAAAAAATAATGCTATTTCAGCACATTTATATAATTGGTGACATGATTGGTGAAATGATATGAAAAATGAAAATAAAGAAAAACCAACCACGATATCACGGTCCATATATAATAATTAATAAACCTGAAGTAAATTCTAGAATTAACGTAAATGGAAAAATAAAAGAAGACCATAATAATTTGTGAAAAAAATGGTTACAAAAATTGTTTTGTATCCATAAAACTTTTATTGAATTGCATTAATTTTTAAATACAAATTTTTTCTATTTAACATACAAATATTGATTTTACGAAAACATAAAAAGATACAAAAAGATAATACATTGTTTAATTTAAAAAAAGGTATTTAATTTTATTTTAATATAGCTGATAAGAACACATGAAATATACAAAAAAAATTATCTTCGTATACTACAATTTATTAAAATATTATAAGAACATTGAAATTGTATAATTTTAAAAGCAAAAAAATTTTTTTCTTTAAATAATTTTTATTTTAAGGATGGGGTGTGTGCGCACCGAATTAAGCAACTTAATGTAGTCAAACTTATTGATTACACTGTAATATTGAACGCAACTATGTACATTGTTTTTCACCACGCTCAATGACCAATGGTTGCATATTAATTTTGCATTACGCACTTTCGCACTAAGTTAATATTTTGCTTTCTTTCACTCGCGCATTTTTTATGTTTATTATATTAGTTATATATTTATTTGCGTTACGCACTTACACATTAAGTTAATATTTACTTTTCACTCACGCACTTTCAAGTTATTATAATATTAAACACTATGTATTAATATTATGCACATTTTTGTATAAGATTTAATAACTTAAGAATACCGTTACTTGACTTTATAAGCTTAAAAACTTTATTTACAAGCTTAAATCAGCTGACTTCTAATTTCTGAAAGCTTAAGTGCATATTTTTATGCCGGCTGCAGTTCAAAAAAGAAGGATAATCATTTAGAGCCAGTGGCATTTTTAAGCGCCGGAAAAATAGTTGAGGCAGGTCCTTTAAATAAAAATACAAAAACTACAAATTCATCACAGTCTTTATTTTTTAAGATAACGATTATAATTTGTAATTGAAATTGTAATTTATATGTAATCAATTATGAAAGCAATCCCCCCATGAGGGGTTAAAAAATTTCACTTTTCAACTCGAGTAGTCAGCAAACTGCTTGCGGCGAAAGAACTTATTACTCATAGAATTGTCGAGTGAAAAATGGCTCAATTTGGTTTTTTACGTATATCACTATTTTTTATTAGAAAATAAAATTTTTTGCATTTTGCCTGCGTGTGTTGGAATTCGAAGAGTTCAGTTTTTTCTCGCTGCATATCAAATTGTTATTGTTTTTCACGCACAATTAGGGTATGCAAAACCGTTTCGAATTATTCGGCGTTTCGGTTTTTTTAAAACTGCTCGGTTTTTTTAAAGATCGCACATTTCGAATAATTCGAAAACCTGTTTTTTGGCTCGAATTATTCGACTGCTTGAATAGTCAAGAAATGTATAAATGTGCAATATAACATTTTTTAAATCACTTTTTTATTTAATTTGATCGAATCTGTTTATTTTCTACTTGCGTTTTGACATTTCACCAACGTTGCATCTCTGGTTCTATTTTATTTTGCTAAAACAGCATTTACAAACGGCTGGCGTATTTAATGCAAGTTAAACATGATTTTTTTTTAATAATACATTCTTTTCGAAAAATTTAAAAAAGAACTGAAAACTTAAATAATTTGTCAAAAGCATTGTTGACAATATGTGCCACAGCTACTATAAGTGAACGTGTTTTTTCAGTCTCTCCTTTTATAAATAATAAAGCCAAAAACCGAATAAAAGTTAAACACTTAAATTTAATTTTACTTTTATGGTATTATTTTAAAACAAAGTACAAATTATCTCCATAATTTTAATAACATAAGACCTTTATTTATTTTTTAGAAATGAATTCTTATTTTTATAGATAAAAACTGCATATGTAGGTTAAAAACTCAAAAATTTGTTTAATTTAAAGAAACTGGTTTTTCGGTTTTTTCTTAACGAATAACTCGAAACCGGTTTTGTTCAAATTGTACTATTCGAGACCGGTTTTTTTATAATGTCGTATAGTTGCATACCCTACGCACAATCGATCGCAACAGCTTGCAGCTCAAGTGTACTTTACATATTTAAGGTATAGACTTCACTTCGTAATTTTCCGAAATCGCAGATTTACGAGTTGAAGTGAGCGACTGCTTTTAAATTATTTTTTTCGAAATATTGGTCAAAATAACATTGCGCTAACTGTTAATTTATTGGAACCTTTTCTTTGCCGTTGAATTGTAAAAAATGCCGAAAATAAGTGAAAAAACTAAAGTATTTTAAGTTTAATTGGAGAAAACCATTCAGGATGTTGTTCCTTTCATGAGATGCAGTTCTTCTGCGCACTGAACACATTTTTATTTCGTAAGTTTGCGACGATTACTTTTAATCAACTGAATAGTTGGTGAAACTTCGTTAAAAAAAGTTTTGTTGTTTTTTGTCACTTAATATTTCAATCCTTTTTTCTGCGCATAGATACAAAAGGAATACAAAACTGCGTTATCGTGCGATCATTATACACACTTGCTTTTGCACACAAGAAAACCAAAGCAAGCTCCCAGCAAATGAGAAAATTTAGAGAAAAACAAAAGCTTAATTTTTTCATCCACTTGCTTTTGATCGCAAGACAAAAACAACAGGAAAAACAAAACAAAAAATATATGTATGTATTTTATTGGGTTTTCCTTGTTGCTTTTTCTTTTTATATTTTTAATAAAAATAACAGGTAAGCATCGTCTAAAAAAATACTAAACACATGCAAACCGTGCGAGCGAGCGAGAAAGCAACAATCGGCATTCGAAAAACCAGATCATAACTCGCATTAAGCTGCTTGTTCGGCAGGCAAGTTCGGCAATGTTTTTCAGCTTTCCCTCTTGGTTCGGTTCGGCAAAGTAACAAGTCGCCACTTTAAACGCGCCCTAAGGCAAATTAAGGTTGGAAAAGATTTATCAAAATTAATTTTTTGTATTAATTATTTTTAAAGTAATACATAAAGCTGATATACGCGTCTTATTTTTCATTAGGGAGCTTTGTTCGGGTATTATTACAAATATAACCCGCTGGTGAGAAACACCGTTCTGATTCTGTGCTAGTTGGAGAAATTGTCTTACGATAATCGTAAGCAATTTGTAAGTCTCGATCACGATTGCCTTCACCACAAAACAAAATTATTTCCTTAGTCAGAATATCCGACAATTTTGAAATATATAGCTGACTTCCCGATGTTGCAAATTCTTCAAAAACTTTGCAAAGTCTTCTCTAAAGTGATTCACACTCATCGTCATAACAATCTTTTTCAGCCTCAATAAAAGGGTTTTTCTATCAACTTAAATTGATATGGTTCATATCCTATTTTCATATCAACTTAAATTGATATGGTTGCATTAACATGAATATTTGTAATTGAAATTTTTTATTTAAAAATTCCGGGATCCCTAAAAAAAATCCCGGGATTTGAAGGGGCCCAAATCATCCGGGACCCTGGGATCCCGAAATCTGGATCAATAACAGCAATAACAACCACCTAAGCGGCAGCAGCATCTCCAGCACTCAAGCCTTGCCGTCACATCAACAGCTGTACAACCGTCAACAACACCAACAACTGTAGCCACTACCCCAATCGACATTCCTGCATCATCAACAGGACAACAGGACAACAGGTTTTGATTATTATTTTATTTCGTCACAAAGTAAGTTTTAATACAAAATACAACTAAAGAGTAGAGTACAAACATGCTCCTTCAATTTAATCAAATGAAGTTATATGTAAATATTATTATCATTAGAGTTGGGAAACGATTAACTATATAATATTAAACATACTTTAACTATATAATCTAAATAACAAGACAAAACATTTTTTATGAATAGAAAAGTTCGTTTTCTAAATTTTAAAATATTTTCACAAATGGACACAAATGAAGCATGACGTGGGAACCACAGAACTGCACAAGCCTTTTCAAGTTCTTGAATTCAAGCATGCATCCCAAAAATTCAATGAGCTTGTGTAGGAAAGCTTAAGAGTATTAGGACTTTTTCAGGTTCTCTGAACTCCGTGATTGGAAGTTTCAGGAGTAGATGATTTCAGATCTGATTTCAGAATTTAAAACTCAAGATGGCGGATAGAATTGCCACCAAGATTTTTTTGTATTTTTGCGAATTCTTGTAATTTTGAAATTCTGACAACGGATTTAATTTCGAATCTAATGCCACAGTTTTAATATTTTAGATGGAGGTAAAGACTGCCACCTTAACTTTTACCGCAGTATTGCCACCTAGTAAAATGTATTTTTTAAGAGTTTTTAAACATCATTTAACAGTGTTAGGGGGTAGCTGATTTCGAATCTGAATTCAGAATTTAAAAATTCAATGTGGTGGATAGGGTAAAAATAGGTCGCTGAATCCGAAACCGGTGTCAGAATTAAGAATGAATTATTAATTAAGAAAAACTTTTAAAAATACATATTATTAGGTGGCAGCTCTTTTATAAAAAATAAATAATTTTGAAATTCTGATAACGAATTCCAATTCAGCGACCCATTTTTACCTAGTGTCAGCACCGAATTCGCTAAATTATTAAAATTAAGGAGGCAACCCTATCTGCTATATTGCATTTTAAAATTCTGAATCCAGATTCAAAATTAGCGAACCCCGCACACTGTTTAATGATTTTTAAAACTCTTTAAAATACATATTATGAGGTGGCAACCCTATAAAAAAATGTTACATAATTTTGAAATCCTGACAATGGATTCGGATTCAGCAAACCATTTTAACAGAGTGTGCACCTAGTAGGTTGCAACTAGTGTCCGACCGAATATTCGCTTTCGGTTACGGCCAATTTCGGCCTTTTTTGTCAGTTTCGGCTTTAGTAAACATTTTTTGCTTCAGTCATTTGGTTCAAATTTATAAGTTTGGTTTAATAAAAATATTTACAATGCCATTGCACAAAACAAAAATTATGAAATCGTCTATATGATTTATCGTGTGAACGCAAAATATTTTTTTTAATTTTATGCGTTTTTTATTATTATTATGGCTGGCAAAAATCCTCCGCCTAACCTCCCTAATGGGTGCCGGCTGGAAATAAGAGCTACAGTGTTCTCAATTTAGGGGTACTTAGCTACTCTGAGGGACGAAGGTTAGCTAAGGGGGGGGACGCAATCCACAGCGCTCCGACTCTCAATAGTCCTAGTGCTGCATGGAGCGGGTCCTTCCCATCGGTGAGAGGTAATGGGCTGAATCAAGGTGTCATGTGTCCCGTGCCGAGGATTGACCAGGCTGGAGGTCTATTAAAAAAACTAGTTCAGTTCTTCATGGAGCCATCCGGATACGGCGACCTCTGGATGTATCTAGCCCTACCTGTGTACACAGATCTCTGCACAAACGGACTTCCCCTTCTACGCTACTCGTGGGTCCTAAAATATATAATTTTTCAAACAAAAACTCTAAAAACAAGGAGTCCGGATCTCCTCAGAAACCGGCTTGTAGTAGTGCTGTTGCTGCTGCGGCAAAAAATCCGGCCAAGCCAGATCAGAGTGGTAGTGGCAGCTCAACTCGAGGCAAGGCCTCTTCTTCCGCCCATAAGGGCTTATCTAGTCGCACTAGGGAGTTGCGCACAGCAACTAGGTGTCTCGCGCACTTAGAGGAGATGCTCGCTGCAAAGTCTGTGCTATCGGACAAGCAGCTTAAGAGCCATGAACGGGCGTTAGGCGTCATCAGCGGCAGAGCAGCACCGTCTGGAGCCGGTAAAGGTATGTCGGTCAAGCGACAGAGGTCGGAGGAAGAGAAACCAGCAGGTGATGCGAAAAAGCTGAAGGCTGCTGGTAGCTTTTCTGGCCGACTCTTCAGCGATGTTGCTAGAAGTGGTGAGGTGCTCATATCGTAGATAAGAGGCGGAGGACCTTGGGGTCTCGGCCACGAACTGGAGGTTGATGGAAGCCAAGCTTGCCGCTAACTATCTCAGGCTCATCGTTGAGATCCTGGGTTCTCCTACCGACTGTTTTGCGATGGGCTGGCAACGGGGGTTTAGATTGGTAAAGTGTGCCGATGCCAGACGTTTTACAAGGCGGCTATCGCCAAAGTAGGTGAAGTGTGGCCAGGAAGCAGTCTCAATGGAGGAAATCCCTAGCAGACCAGCTAGCAGACCATCCCTAGCAGACCAGCTAGGGATTGGGTAGGGCTACCTCTGGAGCCCACAGAGCCTGGAAAAATTCTAGAAATTCTAAGAGTTTCCAACCTCCACCTTCCAGTTCAGAACTGGAGGGTTGCCTAAATGGAGGATCCCAAAGATGGTGCTAGGCAGGTTGTCCTTACTTTGGACGAGGCATCTTTGGGTCCTTTAGGGAAATGCGATGGGTGGGTACGCTTTGGAGTCTCGTGGGTACTCGTGAAGGTTTATAAGAAGGATAAGCCAGCAGGCGGTGAGATAAGCACATCTCCAAGGGAAAATATAGTGGTAGAGTCTGCAATCGAGCATCGGCAAGCACTCCTCTGAAGGAGGGTGCTACAGTAGATGATAGCGACCGGGTGTCGGTATGATAGTCGGATTATGGTATTGTCGACATATTCGATGAGGATTCCGAGAAGCAGCTTCTGGGACCTGATTCGGATACTGGAGACAGTACCATAATGGAGTTCAAGGAGAGTAAACTCCGAACTGTTTAGGTTGCTGCAAATCAACCTACACCATGCGAAGGCGGCCAGCGCCGAATTAGTATAATTTTCCACCGTCTTAGTAGAGGCGGTGAAGATGTAGTCCTGATTCATTAGCCTTGGACTTATGGTGGCAAGTTTTGTGGCCTGAAGATGGATGGTTATAAGCTGCTCGTGTATACTAGCAAAAACTTGTATTAACTCATTTTTATTATCTAATTTCAGTGATCAAGACTTGGTGGCAGTCCGTCTGGAGCTAGGATCGAGCAACTGATGGGTTGCGTTGGCGTACCTAGCCCATGACCATCCTGAGCCACCGCCACACAGTGGGTTAGAGTGCCCAGTTTTCTCGGATCAATTCAGAGGAGCTATATTTCGATAATTTTTCTATAGTTATTGCTTACTAATATTAAAATTAGTCAAAGCAAATAATTTTTATGTATATTTTAATATAATTTAATTAAAAAATAACAGATTTTAGTTTATTGTCCTAATGGACCAATTTCCCAATTATCCGTGGCCGCAGAATAGAAAGATGGATTAGAGATAATCAAATTAAACTTGGCTCACATGCTTATATATGCCCAAGCATGTACACTAGGGCGTAAACTTTTTTTTTCAAATTTTGGGTGGCTGAAGCGGAATCCGGAAGTTCGTCATGAAAAACAATTTTGAGAATTTTTTCAGATTTTTTGAAAACGGTTTAGAGGTCGCTCAAGGTCGTTTTCCCACAAAAATATTTTTTCAAAATAACACTTGTTATTTTTACCCAGAAAGGGAGCCTAACTGAAAAATATTCTGTTTCAAAGATCTTATTTGGAAAGAAAAATGTTAAAATTTTACTTTCGTGAGCTTAAAAGAGGAGTTTCAACTTTTTTTCTGGACAGTACAGTCAAAAGGATTTTTTTTAAAATAATCTAATTTTTTTTATTTCCACCTTAAATTTCTCAAAATTTTCGCTTTTAATAAAAAATCCTAGTATGCAGCTTCAAACAACACTTAATTTTAAGTAATTTAAAGAAAACATTTCAATAAGTTATCTATCCCTTTACTAAAGTAATGCGCATTTAAAGTTTGGAAAAAAACTAATTTTTAAGTAGATTTATTAGTGTGAGCAAAGGTTTCACAAATAACAGTTATAAGGGCTTTGGTATGAGGGTTACCATGTATCACGAGGTAACAAATTAAAGTTTAGCCAAAAACTATTTAGAATTGATAATTTTTTTAGAAATTTTTGTTCTGTTTTGAATATTTTTTGCGGCCGTTCTCAACCACTTGGAGCAAATCTTGAAAGCTCTACTCAGATTTGGTAAGATGTCGGTAACCATTTGCAGCAGCAACACCGCGTTTTTGGCTAAACTTTAATTTGTTACCTCGTGATACATGGTAACCCTCATACCAAAGCCCTTATAACTGTTATTTGTAAAACCTTTGCTCACACTAATAAATTTACTTAAAAATTAATTTTTTTCCAAACTTTAAATGCGCATTAATTTAGTAAAAGGATAGATAGATTATTGATATGTTTTCTTTAAATTACTTAAAATTAAGTGTTGTTTGAAGCTGCATACTAGGATTTTTTGTTAAAAGCGAAAATTTTGAGAAATTTAAGGTGGAAATAAAAAAAGTCAAATTTTTTTTAAATAAATTCATTTTTGTGACTGTCCTGTCCAGAAACACAGACGTAACTCCTCTTTCAAGCCCACGAAAGTAAAATATTAACATTTTTCTTTCCAAATAAGATCTTTGAAACATTATATTTTTCAGTTACGCTCCCTTTCTGGGTAAAAATAACAAGTGTTATTTTGAAAAAATATTTTTGTGGGAAAACGACCTCTAAACCTTTTTCAAAAAATCTGAAAAAATTTTAAAAATTGTTTTTTGTGACGATCTTCCGGATTCCGCTTTAGCCCACCAAAATTTCAGAAAAAAATAAAAAATGTTTGGGATGCAGAGACAAAATATGGGTATGTGTGTATGTGGTATTATACTACTATAAAAATTAGTCAAAAAAAATAATTTTTAAACATATTTTAATATAATTTAATAAAAATATAACAGATTTTATTTAAAGAATAAGTGTGATTTTAAAAATTACATTTATTTCATCTTCTCCTAGTAAATAAATATCATAATTATCCAAATGTTAAACTTCATCATTACAATCATAATCATCATCATAATTATAATCATTATAATCTTCATCGTCGTTTTTGTTTTTAGAGCTTCAGGCACAATTAAATCAATTGCTTCCTCTGGCAAGCTTTGAACTTTTTTGTAGGCAACTTCCGCATGCTTGAAATAATTGGATCTGAGGTTATGAGAAACATATTAAAAATGTCCTGGTTAGATTTTTCACAACTGCATTTTCGTGAATGAAATGCCCTATAATTTTTAAAATCCTTATTACGAGCCTCTTGTGCTTCTTCGGATAATTGCCCAATAGGTAAAAGAGCATTGGATACGATTTCGGGTCCGTGTATGAAGTACTTTTGTAAAGTGGGAGGCATATGGTGCCAAGAAAAGTTTGAACAAAAAGTCTGCCTGTGTTGTGAGCATATATTTTAAATTTTTCACTGTGGATTTCATGGCCACTGGCCATAACAATAAGCAATACGTGCATTTTTTTTTATTAAACTCAAATCTATTTTTGTTATTTCTGAAGATTTTTCAACATTTTGAAAGAAACGTCTTGCAGTGTTCCCATCATTCGAATTTCCAAAACCAGGCTTGTATTATTGGTCAGCTATTAAGACCATAGTCTCTATAAATTGGTTTTGAATATTTTTTTTTGTTTCAGCTACTATTTTCTTTTCAGAATAAGTTCTAGCCTGCCATTTTTTAAAAGGTAATTTGTATGTAATGTGCAAAAGACATTCGAAAAACCTTATCCAACCATGAAGAATTGAAAGGCCGAATCTTAAATGTTCTACATTTACAGGTCTTTGGATCATGTCATCTATTTTACTGAAGTCCTTACTAGTGGCGCAACATAAGTAACACTTTTGTATTGATGTGGTTTCTTTTATAGCATTGCATCCCTTTCCATCTACCATTGTTAAAATTAAGTTGTGCACCACATTACGAGATTTCTCACCAATTTTGACAGTTGAACAGGTTAAATTATTTATTTCTTCTCCAACTCTATTTTTTCATTTATTGACACATTTGCACTTTATTTAATAAATTCCATCTTCAAGGGCCTACAAAATGTAGTAGAAGAGGGCCGAGGATTTTGCCAGAGCAACCGTTCTTCTAACAAAAGCTTGAGTGGAACTATTGTAGTTAAGAAAACCGATGAATCACAGAGCCGTGATAGGCTTGTTAGTATGAGCCATGGCCAAAGCTTCCATCGAAGCCCAATTTTGTGTATAACACAAGATCCGATTCAATATTGCCTAAGGACTCAATAACATTTTCTTGAAGTAGCATCAGTCGCTCCAAAGTGTGATTAAGGAGAGCTTGTGAACTTACTTCGACGGAGGTCTCGCCTATCTTAAAACTCTTCAAATCAGAGTAACAATTTTGTTTTTCATTTTGAATATTGTTGTATGAGGGAAACTTCTCAGGGGCAGATTGGCGTATAACATTGTATTGATGTCGAGTTAGCTTAGATTCTACAAAGACAGACAATGCTTTTGTATTGGACATTTTCACAGAGGGCAATGGTTGCTTTGAACATTCTTTTGCTTTTAATTCTGACAAATTTGCGAAACCTGTAACGATCCGCCTTTTCCCGGCGTTTATAGCTGGGATAACCTCAGTGGTTGTCCGGGGTCGCTCCAAAATTTATTTTAACTGTTATATTTCCGGACACCAAATCACAAGTTTTAAATTTTCAATTGAGAATTATTTATTTTCAGGCTTTAATATGATAGTAACAATTCAATATACTCTTATTTTCTAAGTTTACAATGGATGTAAGTTAATTAATTGAAAGATCCACAGACGACCTTTGCTTTAGTGTAGAATAAATTTTATGTATATTTTAAAAACTTTGTAGTATTTGCTATATTGGTTACAATAAATTACAGGTTATGAAAATAGTTATGAATTTATTTACGCGAAGAGTTTAATTATTTACTGTTAATTTCTTCAAACAGGATTTATTAACTTTATTCACGCAATAATTTCAAGAGTTTAACTATTAAATATAGCTAAATATAGCTATTTAACTATTAATTTATTCAAGCAAGATTTATTAACTTTATTCACGCAATAATTTTAAGAGTTTCACTATTAGATATAGTTAAATATAGCTATTTAACTATTAATTTATTCAAGCAGGATTTATTAAATTTATTCACGCAATTATTTTCAGAATTTAATTACTTTGTTGGAGTTGTCGATAATTCAACTCCTTCTTTATGGGGGGTTTTAACACGGCAAAATATTAAATAGTACTTAATAATAATATAATAATAAAAAAGAATGAAGATATAAAGAAATAGATTTCATATCACCAAGTCCGGCACAGGAGTGGGTTGATGATAGGTTCGGGTGTTTTTATGTTGTTCAGCGATGATGATGTGGTCCGTGTCTTGTCGGTTGGTTCCGATATCGCCAGTAAATAAAGTGATGCCCTTGTTTTGATAAGGTCAAAGTGATGCGTTTGTGCTTCCGGTGTTCTAGGTATTAGGTTGAACAGGAAGGACCTTAATCCAATGTGGAGAAAGGACCTCACCTGCAGGTAATGGAGTATTTCTCCCAGCCCGAGTAGAGCCCACGCATCGGTCGAAATAAAAGGGATAGGAGGATGGGTTTTGTTTGTTGCTCGAGTAATTTTAATACCACGATGCCACTTTTATTTCTTTTCTTTAGGAAACAGGTTTGGGGTAGGATCACTTATCCACACGCACACTTCACTTTGCACTTTTCGTTTCACACTCACTTTATGCTGGGACCACCTTACCAACACGTGCTCGTTACAGACTCTCGTGACGTCCTTCTATACCGTGGTCAGAGTTCCCGATGATCCTTGGGAAAATCGATGATATCCTGCGTCGGGACACTCGTTCGCAGTGTTTGACTTCCACTTTTACTGAAGTTACTGTTGGCTGCTTTTATTACTGGGTTTTAGAATTTTAACTTCACTGATTTGTTCTTTTCTCGTTCACGTCTGACAAGCGACTCCCCGACTTGAGTCTCGGTTCGCTCTTATGTAGTCATCTCGACAAAATGTTGCTGATTAGTCTTTTCAGCAGTCTCTTGTTTGCCGAGTCATCGTCTGCTAGCTTCGGTTATGTTGCCCTCTCTGGCAACATTCCTGAGTCTGGAATGAGCAACATGTTGCTTCCAGTGAAACATGTTGCTGGTTGTCCCATTCTCGTTGTTCCTAGGTGATGTTGCAAGAATTCGCTGCTCTCATCATGCTGCCCGTTCTTAGGGTCTTGTTGTCGTGTTCTGTTGTTGTAATGTTGCTCGTCTCTTGCTGGCGTCGGTGTTCTGAGTTACTTCGGCATTGTGTCGGTGGCATCCTCTCAGCGGTACGAACCTTCTCTGTCCTCGTATTCTCTCGGTGTCGTCATGCGCTTTGGTGCCAAGCTTCTCAATGGGGTCCCGTTATTAAATCGCCTGATGTTGCCTATGTGCGAGAAAAATACCAAAGAATTATACACATTACATATTTACGCATTTATATAACTGCGCAATTGATGCTCGCTATTTATGATTAACCCTGGAAACCCATTGGTGCGTCCAATGTTCATGTCATGGTTTCGTGGGGCCAACTGTCCCACTAGGGTATGGTCGACATCTATGTTACTTTACTCATGACAGATTTAGGTGAATAATGTATTAGACTTTTCAAGCGGTAAGTGTCGACGTTAACTCAACTTTCCGACGCATGTTCATAATAAAGTTTATGTCATTATGGCTAAAACTGCCGGTAACAGCTCGTGACGTCGTTTTGGCGTATTTTCGCGATACAGTGGGTTGCAGTGGCAAATTAACCACGGTTAATTTGCCAATGCTCGCTCCCAACATTATTCTACCTATAGCTAGCCGAAATGAAAACAGGACCGCTTTCTCTAAATTCAATGTTTTTAATGTTTTCAATGAAATAATTACAAAAGACAAAAATAGAATCTATGGCGCTAGGCCCGAGGCAGTCTGCGCGCGTCTAATCCGACGTTCTTTCCCGGGGTTCGTTTACCCACAGGGATTTTCAGGTGTCTCCCAGCAGGTGCCTGCTCGTCGGTGTGCTGTTGCCTTGACGGCCTTATCGCACTTTCGCGTGTTTTGGGTATACACGGTGTGACCTCTGTAGCTCATGCCTAGGAGTAAAACATTAATTCGCATGTGGGCTAAATTTGGTACAAATTTAGTCCTTACAAACCGAGCACAACTTTTGATTCTTCCACATAACCTGAGGTTTTAAATGTAATTTGCGTAGCATGAGTTAACACCGACAACTCTGTTGTGTCTTTTAAAAGCTTAGTTTTTTTTATATTTAGTCGAATCACTTGACTCGATGAAAAAAAATCTCTTTTCGACCACATTTTCCAGTCTGGGCACGCGTAAAAGCAAAAGAAGATTCTAACCAGTTTTTATTTATAGAAAGAAACCGTTCTTCTTTTCAATTCGATCTAATTCATCTTGACTTGAAATCGTTAAATAAACTTTTAATCCGTTTATTTAAATCAAAAGTGCATAATCTTCTGAGCAGCAAGTGCATTTTTTCATTTCTTCTCTTAAAAATTCCATCTTTTCGTTCATTGCTTGAGAGTTTGAATTCGTCATCAAATCGTATAAGCTTCGACGAGTATAAAAAACAATTTTTGAGCTTGTTTCTATAAAATTAAAACATGTTTTGAGTAATTTGGCTTAATATTACTTCTAATAATCCTTTTACCCGATTACTTGAAGCTTCACAACACTATCACTGTTTTTTTAAGATCGAATATTATTATTAAAAGAAACAAAAACAATAACAGTCTGCTTCTTGACTTGCTCTATTCAGAGCCGTTGATGTTGTTAGTTGTTTCTTCATAACATACTTGGCCTTAACAATTAATTTTAAAAAACAATAACAATTTACACACAATAACAATTTACGTATATAAAAATTTATGTATTTAAAAAATTGATTCTTCATTTATATGAAAACAATGTGCCATGCTGCTTGTCCAGTCCACCCCAATTTTTATCTATCGATAGTAAAAGACACCACCAACATCTGTACTAAATTTTATTAATCTTGTATCCAAACCTACCGAGATATAGTTTTTGAACAAAAGAAATTTCATTATCCTAGTATTATTATTTACTGAGATATAGCACCAAGAAAATGCGTACATTCGAACATCCGAACACCAAAAAAGCAAGTTGAATAAACGCTCATAATTAAAAATAAAAACAAAATATTCTGCCGCTAGATTTATTTCGGGACTGAAAGGGTTAAAAGAACACACGAATTAAAACAAGCAAAAACATTGTTTACAGTTTTACATGAAAAAGCAAGCAACAGCAGCCGCGAGAACAATGTGATTTATTGCTACATTGGGTGCTTTTATTAATTTTATTAAAAAACGCATAACTTCTTAAGCTGTAAAATTTCTCATATAAGATGTAAAGTGATTTATCTTTAAAATAAAATACAAATTAAGACACGAATGCACACGACTCATAACTATGAGTCCACCCAAACTATGAAAATCATGTGTTTTTTGTACCTTTAATTTAAACAATTAAAACAAAAATAGTTCCACAGGCATTTTCTGACATAAACGTTAAAAAAATATTTGCACAATGACCTGAACTTGATGATTCCATAGTAAAATAATTTATTTTTTAAGAATTTTTTTAAAAAATCGAATTTTATGGCACGATATTTTTAGCTTATTTTAGCCTTTTCTTCACAAAAATTTCAATAATTTTTGACGTTGACTTTTTACTGCCAAGGCACGAGACGACTTTTGACATTAATTTATAAGGCAAGTGATGTAGAATTCAATGAACTTTAAGTAAGTACAAACTATTTTTCGGTTACTTAAAATTAAATTTTTGAATAAATCCGAGAAAACAGCCAGTTCTACCCCTCTGTGCGCCGGCGGGCAATCTGCGGCGTCTAGTCACCAAGGCGGAGAAGAAGAAGCATGGCCTGGTCATCAGTGCTGACACGAATGCGCATCACACAGTCTGGGGAAGCACAGACGTAAATGAAAGATGTGAGTTCTTGTTTGACTATTTACTTAAAAGTAATTTATATGTTTGTAACGTTGGGAACGAGCCAACTTTTGTTACTCGGAGTAGGCGAGAAGTCTAAGATGTTACCCTTCTCTCTGACTTCTTTTATGATAGGATCACGGATTGGAAAGTGCTTCAGGAGCACTCCTTCTCTGATCATAGGCACATAACATTTGGTCAAAAGGGCCACGTCAATAACCAAGCTGTCTTTAGGAATCTGTAGAAAACAAATTGGTGTGCATTTAGGGAGGTATTGGAAGCATCGTTACCCCCTCTCTCTGATAATCCCCCTTCGACGACACATAAACTAGATTCAATTGTGGAGCAGCTGACGAGGACTCTAAATGAGGCTTTTAAAATCTCATGCCCTAAGAGCGCCCCAAGAGGCAAATCAAAACTATCTTGGTGGTCAAGGGAAATAAGTAATCTAAGATCTCAGTGCAGGAAGATTTTTAATAAAGCTAAGAAATCGGGTAGAGCTCAATGCTGGGATGAGTAAAAATCCAGTTTAAAAATTTTTAAGAAAGCACTTCGAAAGGCTCAGCGCAAATCCTAGAGGCTTTTATACGGCAATATAGATGAATCTTCCGAAGCATCAAGACTCCGTAAGATCCTTGCTTCTAATCCTAGTTATCCAAGCTACTTAAAGAAATCAGATGATACTTGGACATCCTCTAGCGAGGAGACCTTAGATCTTCTTCTGAGTACCCACTTCCCGGCTTGCTCTGGGGATCCCACTCACATAAGATGTTAGAGGGCTCCGGTGATGAGTAATAATCCTTCAAAAGCCATATCAGAGAACAGAATTACATGGGCTCTGTTTTGTTGCAAACCGTTAGCATTAAAATGGAGGGAGGTAAACGTAGTATTTATCTTTGAGGCAGGTAGGATATCGCAAACGAGTCCAAAGAACCTTAGACCCATTAGTCTTTCACCTTTCCTGCTGAAAACACTCGAAAGACTGATTGACAAATTTGCTTTCAGCTTCACAGCACGCTTACAGGAAAGGTAGGTCTGTATAAACGGCCCTGCCGTCCCTGGTAGGCTTTATAGAAAATTCCTTTCTCCATAAAGAGTGTACAATGGTAGCTTTTCATCCATTAAATCGAAGGTGCTTTTTGCAATGTTCTTCCGGGGGCAATCAATAGCGCACTCATGAAGCTTCGGGTGGATGAGTCACTCTGTGTACTGATAAAAAACCTGCTGACCAGCAGAGTCGTCAGTGCATCTCTAGATGACACAAAGGCCAAGAGATTTGTGAGTAGAGGCACTCCTCAGGGGGGTGTTTTATCACCTTTATTATGGAACTTGGTAGTCAATGAACTTCTGAGGAAAATAAAAAAGGTAAGCTTCAAGGTGATTGTCTATGCGGATGACGTAGCTATTGCTTCACAGGGTAAGTTTCCTATTACTCTCTTGGAGTTGCATTGGTCAGTGCTCTCCGATCTCAATACTTGGGCCAGAAATCGTAAATTGGTGGTAAATCCCCAAAAAACTGAACTGGTTCTTTTTACGAGGAAATATAAAACTCCGCGCATAATTCCTCCACGTCCGAATGGCATTCTGCTAAACTTCGTGGAAGAGGCAAACTGGGTTATTTTGGATAGAAAGTTAAGCTGGAAACCGAATATTCTTGAGCGAACTAGGAAGGCCAATGTTGCTTTATATGCCTGTAAGAATGCTATAGTTAAAAGGTGAGGACTTACTCCGAATATTGCCCGTTTGATTTACGCAGCTATAGTGAGGTCAATCTTGTTATACGGTGTATGTGTGTGGTGGACAGCACTAAAAACACAGTCTAATTGCAAATTGTTAGGGAAAGTACAAGGAACTTCGGCCGTATGTATCAGCGGAGTGCTTAGGTCCACTTTATCGGAAGCGCCTAATACGGTGTTTTGCTTAATACTCCTTGATATTATAGGAAAGAGGATTGCGCAGGAAACATCCATTCGCCTGAGAGCAACCTCGCAATGGACTAACGGTGTATGTGTGTGGTGGACAGCACTAAAAACACAGTCTAATTGCAAATTGTTAGGGAAAGTACAAGGAACTTCGGCCGTATGTATCAGCGGAGTGCTTAGGTCCACTTTATCGGAAGCGCCTAATACGGTGTTTTGCTTAATACTCCTTGATATTATAGGAAAGAGGATTGCGCAGGAAACATCCATTCGCCTGAGAGCAACCTCGCAATGGACTAACTCATACAGGTCATTCCTCCATTATCGATCTTGCAGGAGCAGTTCCCAGCAACATCGATTACACTATTGCCACTTCCTCATTCAAGAACGACTTTCACACAGTTATCCCAACCACAGTAGAATGGGACGGGTTACTGCCGGTAAACCAAGTTAGTGTGCATATTTTTACTGACGGCTCAAAACTTGAAAGCAAAGTTGGGGAGGCGTCTTTTCAACGAATCTAGACATCAGAACCTCATTTAGACTGCCAGATCATTGCAGCGTCTTCCAGGCTGAAATAATGGCTATCTATAGAGCTGTGGAAAGGCTGAGGTATAGTGCGATAACAACTAAAGATATCTTCATATTTACAGACAGCCAAGTAGCGATTAAATCCCTTGCAGGTGTGTTCTTAACATCACCAACAACCCTTAAATTGTAGAGTGGATTAGCTCGCTAGAGAAGGTACAGCGGCAAGGCTGCTACCGGACATGGAAACATTATGCATGCCACTTGCGTCTTGCAAGCTTGCTCTAAGGCAACATGCCTAATTTCAAATGGAAGCATAGCACCACCTCTAACACATCTAGACAGTTGTGGCCTAGTTTTACTGAAAAACGAACGATAAAGATCACTCAAATGGCGAAAAAAAATCTCTCCATTTTGATAGGCCTTATAACAGGACACTATATTATAGGTAGGCATGCAGGCCTGTAGCCAGGGCGGGGCAAGGGGGCAATTCCCCTCCACCTACTACAACCGTTTTCCCCCTGGCCAAATCAGACAATGAAAAACTTTAAATGAATAATTAATATGCATTTTGTTGATATATGTGTTTATTGCTTTAAAATAAGTTTAGTTTAAAATATCAAAAAATATACGCATTCACCTTATTCATGACTTGGATATGTATATGAAATTTGTTTAACAAAACATTTCAGACAAATTGTTACAATTTTTCAAATTTCTACTGGGTCGCCAACATTTGCTACCAAAAAATAAGATTTGAATTTTAATAATTTTTTAACCCGCATCCATAAGAACTTTCTAGAAATGAAAAGCACATTGTGCACCAATTTGATGCAGATACAAAAAGAACTTAAAATTCATTGAAATGTTTTTAATTTTTAAATTTTTTTATGCATGATGAATGTTTATTAATTTTAAAATAAGAAAAAACTGCAAATCATTTCGAGTTTAAAAGTTAAAACGGACCTTTTTTCAATAGTTTGACTAAATCCTTTAAATTCATTATTTATATATTTGTTATAATTGTATTTAAATTAAAATGTTAAGTCTGTGAAATTAAAGATTTTACATCTGAGTTCTTGAGCTAAGAAAATTTCTGTAAAAATGTTGGCGGATTTCGATCATTAAAATTTTTATTACAAATGTTGGGTATTTCTGGATAAAAATTTCAATCTCAGAAAGTTCTACAAATATGTATTACTTAGGTTTTAAAAAGGGAAATATATGTGGCGACTGAGTAAATCTTTGTTTGTTTGGGCTTGTTTTATTCCACTTACTTTTTCAACTTTTTTGACAAGGTATTTGTATCAAGGACTGTTATTATTAAGCTATATATTAAGCTAGTAATCTGATTTTATCTTTTAAATCTTAAATAAAAATCACTAATATTTTTTTGGTCAAACAAAAATATCATTTTCGGTTTTTATTTTTGGTCAAGGACACGGTTGCACAATTGGACTAAAAATTGTCCATTTTTTCCAGTTGGTCCGCTGCTCTCTTTTACATTACTATGCATTACTATTTCCGTACTTTTTTAACTAAATTTATACTACTTTTCTAAACTTTTTCTGCATTTTGTCACAAAGGAACACTGGATTCGTTTACAACAATTCAACGCTGATACGACTTAAAATGAGTTGGCCGACTGAAGTTCGTTAAAGGTATGGCTGAAAGTGAATTGGCCGACTGAAGATAGTTTTGGGTATGAATTAAAATGAAATAGCCGACTAAAGTTGGTTTTTGTTATGAAAATTGCAATAATAGGTACGACTGGCCTTGATGCGTTCATAATTATTGTTTATAAAAATCAATATTTTAAAGAATTTTAGTAAAAAATAACAACTAGGCCGACTTTAAAAAAGTTAGGAGGGTAGTCTAGCCCCACTAGTTACGCCCCTGCATATAACTGCAAATCTTTTGAAAAACAGATTCACACAAGTATTACTTTAAGTAAATTTTTGAGTTTTTGACTCAAATTATTAAAGTAAATACACTTAAAATATAAATTTTAAAAATATAAAATTATCAAAAAACTCTATCTAAGCATCTTGATATGGGATGCTTTTTTGGGGAAATATACCACCTTACCGACTTAAGGTACACGGTTAAAAATTTTGGACTACTTTTTAATCCAAACTTTGGCTTAAAATAAATTTTATTTTATTTTTATTTATTTTATCATCTACTGGGCTATGCCCGTACAGATTACAAATAGTAGCTTATATACTAGGTTAGTTAAAAAAATAGGATTATATCTCTTTTAGGGCCATTTTGTTCACAAAGGGTATAAATATGATTTAATTCGGGGATAACTATCTCTAGGTTAATTTTATACCAAGCGTATAAATCGGGAGATAAAAAAGTGGGTTTGTTCACATTTTATCCCAGCTTTACGCTTAGAGCATAAATTCGCTCTCAGTTTATCTCGATTTCCATTGGAATGTTAGAGTGTTGCTCATTAATTAAAAAATGTGTGGGGATTTTTGGTTTATTTTTGCGAATTTGAGGGTTAGAGTGAACACTAGGTAAAAATGGATCGCTGATTTTGCATCTGATGTCAGAATTTCAAAATTCTAACATTTTTCTACACAGGCTGCCAACTAAACATTCTTTTAAGAATTTTAAACATGAAGAAACAGTATTGGGGGTTACTTCTTCCGAATCTGGTGTCAGAATTTTAAAATTCAAGATGGCGGATAAAGTTGCCACCTAATTTCTTGTTTATTTATGCGAAATAAATTTCTCTGGGAGAAACACTAGGTAAAATTGGGTCGCTGATTCCGAATCCGTTGTCAGAATTTCAAAACTCGAAAATTTTTCTACACGTAGGGGTGCCACCTAAAAATGTTTTATTTTAAGAATTTTCAACATGAGGAAAGAGTATTGGGGGCCGCTGAGTTCGAATCTGAAGTCAGAAATTTAAAATTCAAGATGGTGGATAGGGTTGCCACCTTAATTTTTTGTATTTTTATGAATTCGGGGCTGGCAAAAAAAAATGGTACACAAAAAATGGGTCGCTGAATCCGAATCCGTGGCCAGAATTTCAATATGATAAAGTTTTGAAATAATAGGGTTGCCACCTAATAATATGTATTTTTAAGAATTTTAAACATCATTTAACAGTGTTAGGGAGTCACTGATTTTGAATCTGAAGTCAGAATTTTAAAATTCAAGATGGTGGATAGGGTTGCACCTTAATTTTTTGTATTTTTATGAATTCGGGGCTGGCAAAAAAATGGTACGCAAAAATGGGTCGCTGAGTCCGAATCCGTGGTCAGAATTTCAAAATGATAAAATTTTATAAAAACAGGGCTGCCACCTAATAATATGTATTTTCAAAAGTAAAAGCAACCCTATTATTTCAAAATTTTATAATTTTAATATTCTGACCGCGGATTCGGATTCAGCGACCCATTTTTGATGTACCATTTTTTTTGCCAGCCCCGAATTCATAAAAATACAAAAAATTAAGGTGGCAACCCTATCCACCATCTTGAATTTTAAATTTCTGACTTCAGATTCGAAATCAGTAACCCCCAATACTGTTTCCATATGCTTAAAAGTCTGTATTTTCAATATTTTGACACCAAGTAAATAAAAAATATTAAAATGAGAGTGATGAGAGCGAATTAAAAATCTTATCTCACCAATTTTCACGAGTTAAATATTTCTGGGGTTAAGCTATCTCGCCACCATTTTTATCTCCAGTTTGAAGAGTTAAATGCTTAACTCGCTGTGAACAAATGAAAAACTGGAAAAATCATGGAATTAACTCGGGGATAAATCTATCTCTCTGTGAACAAAATGGCCCTTAATGATAATTTCGCTTGAACTTAATTCTATGTGACTACCGAGAATATTACAGTAATGAAGACAACGTGTAAACGGATCGCTATTTTCGTAGTTTGTTCTGTGTGATTGAACATAGAACGGATATTGGTCTCTTAGTGACCTTACGGGAGCATGGAATGGAATTAAGGCGAAAAGATCAGTTCAATCGATTCTATTATCGATGATGTTTTTTATAAAAAAAAATACACTGCTCACTTTGTGTCTTATAGAAAGCGTTTCCATATTGAGAATCTTACAGCAAACCGTAAGATTAGCATGCGATCGAAACTGGCAAGTGCACTGAATCGTGAATACTCTCATTGTTATCATATAACATGCTTTTAGAAAAAGGTTTCATCTCTTAAAACTTTATAAAAATTTATTTAATTAATTGGTGGTCTGCAATTATTAAGCTTTATTTGTTGTGACACACTCATATGGGATAATTCTGTATCTCGAAGAAGCAAACCAACGATAAGAAAGACACTTGAAGCAATACAATTCTGTGTGGAAGAAAGTATTGCTTCTCGTGTCTTTCTTATCATTGGTGTGCTTCTTCGTTTTACAGAATGAAGTACTTATGCCTCATTTACACGAGTGACATATTTGTCATATTTTACATCATTAAGTGCCATTATCGTGTAAATGATGTTATTTTGTTTCATTATTTAAGTCATAAAATAATGATTAAAATCAGATGTCATTAGTTTTATCACTTAAATGACATCGTGTAAACGCCGTGTAAACCCACCTACTCTTATAGTGACCAACTTAAAGAAAAAATGGTAAGTTCATTCTTTACTGACAAAGTGCGTTTAACTGTTTCTAGAAATTTAACTGTTTGCTTAAAAATGGACTGGTTAGTATAAATTTAAAGAGTTTAAAGAAAATAAGAATCATAATCAATATTAAACCTCATTTCTTTTTTTAAGTGAACCCAACCAGTATTTTTCAGAAGATGGAACAGATTAGCTAGTGGAAACTTCTGGCAGGTCGCGAAAGCTCGAAAGGTTCTTCTTCCTCCTCGTCCTCTTCAATTAATAAATATGCTAAATAAGCAACAGCTTTTATTTTGTTGTCTTCCATTTGTAAAATAACTTTTAACTTCTTTGCTTTGTCAATATTTGAGAATTATAAATTTTGTCATTCATGTTAATGCCTACTTTGCTGGTCAAATCATTATGAATTTGAAAGTTGCCAAAATATAATGAAACGTTAGTGACAAAGCTCTGGGCAAGTCACTTTTTTGTGCCGTCTAAATAGCTGCGTCATTATGATATGACATCAAGTCATTACTAAAGTCAGTAAATGCCACTCGTGTAAATGAGGCATTAGTTTGGAATTTGGTCATTAATTGACTAGAAATTTTACACCTTACTTTTAATATATATAAAATTTACCCTGAGTGTGAAATTTTGAAGAATTGGATGAAATTTTCGCCTCCAATAAATCCTTAATAGTTTTTACATGGTTTTATTCCATGGCAGAATAATCCAGGTAGTGTTTACAACTGCTTATTTTCTCTTCAAAAGGAAAACATACTTACTTACTTAATTGGCGCTACAACCGTATGTCGGTCTTGGCCTCATCTCAGAATTTGCGCCAGCCATTTCTGTCTTTCGCTTGCTGGCGCCAGTTGGAAATTCCAAGCTTCGTCAGGTTGTCCTCTACTTGGTCTTTCCAACAAAGATGCGGTCGTCCTCTTCTGCGTTGACCGCCGCTGGATACCAAATCGAATGTTTTCTTCACTGGAGCATCGTCTTTCATGCGCTGACATGACCAAGCCAGCGAAGTCGTTAAATTTTAATGCGCTTGACTATGTCGATGTCAGCGTACAGCTCATACAGTTCATCATTCCACCGTATTCGGTTCTCGCCATTGACGCAGATTGGTCCGTAGATCTTACGAAGAATCTTTCTCTGGAATGCTCCTAAAGTCTTTTCATCTAAACTGCTCAGCGTCCAGGTTTGTGATGCGTAAAGTAGGTCGGGCATGATGAGCGATTTATAGAGCGTGATTTCGTTCGTCGAGAGAGGGCTCTGCTTCTCAATTGCCTACTGAGCCCCAAGTAACACCTGTTGGCAAGAGTTATTCTGCGTTTGATCTCAATGCTGATGTCGTTGGTTGAATTAATGCCGGATCCCAGATAAACGAAGTTCTTCACAACCTCGAAGGAGGTATTGTCAACGGTAACGTGGGTTCCAAGACACTGGGACTGTTGGTTTGTTGACACTAAGTATTTCGTCTTATCTGCATTCACTGCCAGACCCATTCGACTTGACTCTCTTTCTAATCTGGAAAATTCTGCACTGACTTCGCGCGTATTATGGCCAATGATATCGATGTCATCAGCATACGCAAGCAGCTACGTAGCAGCTAAGCCACTACGTCTCAGATCAGCAACTCGGATGATCTTTTCCATCATTAGGTTGAAAAAGTCGCACGATAAGGAATCACCTTGTCTGAAACCTCGTTTGGTAATAAATGGTGGGGAGAGGTCCTTCCCGATTTTAACTGCGCTGCTGGTGTTGCTCAGTGTCATCCTGCAAAGTCGTATTAGTTTTGCAGGAATACCAAATTCAGACATGGTGGAGTACAGGTGCTTCCTTATTGGGCTGTCGAAGGCGGCTTTGTAGTCGACAAAAAGATGGTGGGTATCGACTTGTTTTTCTTGAGTCTTCTCCTAGATTTGTCGTAGCGTGAAAATCTGGTCGATGGTGGACTTTCCAGGTCTGAAGCCACACTGATAAGGTCCGATCAGTTCGTCTACAATGGGCTTCAATCTTTCACATAAAACGCTCGACAGGACCTTATATGCGATATTAAGAAGGATTATCCCACGGTAATTGGTACAGATAGTGGGATCGCCTTTATTGTGGATTAGGCAAAGCACACTGAGATTCCAATCGTTATGAATGAATTCTTCCGACCATATTCTGCATAGAAGCTCGTGAATGCATTTAAGTAGAGCTTCGCCTCCGTTCTTAAACAGCTCAGCAGGTAAGCCATCAGCTCCCGCGGCTTTGTTATATTTAAGCCGAGCTATAGCTGTGAGAACTTATCATAGTCGGGCAGCGGAACCTCAACGCTGTCATCCAAAATTGGGGTTTCCGGAATATCATCTCTTTTGGCGGGATTGTTGTCAGCGTCACCATTTAGAAGCTTAGAGAAGTGTTCCCTCCATAACGTCAGTGTACTCTGGACATCTGTCAATAGATTCCCGTTTTCATCCTTGCAGGAAGAGGCCCCGGTTTTAAAACCATCGACAAGGCGTCTTATTTTTTCGAAAAATTTTCGGGCCTCATTCCTGTCACCATACATCTCAATCTTCTCTTGCTCGCGCTTTTCTGCCTCTCTTTTTTTGCGCCTAAAAATATGTCTCTCTTTCCTCTTCTTTTCTTTGTATCGCTCCTTAGCAGCGCGCGTTACAACCGACTGCAGGGTGGCTTTGTAGGCGGCGTATTTCTCTGCAGTGGCGTCGCGACACTCCTGGTCGTACCACTGGTTTCGGCGACTGCGTTGGTAGCCAATCACCTCTTCAGCATCCGCACGCATGGAGTTGGAAATGTGTGTCCACTGCGCGCATGTATCATCGATTGGAGGAGTGCTTTGAAGCAGGAGTGAGAGTCGAGTGGCGAAAGCATCGGCTGTCTGTTTCGATTGCAGCTTGTCGACGTCTAGCTTTCTCTGTGTAGGGTTGCGTGTATTCTTAGCTGAGCACAGACGTGTATGGATCTTGGCTGCAAGAAGATAGAGATCCGAGTCAACGTTTGCACCAGGGATCGTGCGTACATCCAATACACTGGAAGAGTGCCTTTTGAAATTAAGGAGGTTTCATCACAGATTTTAACATAACTCCAGAGCAGTTGGACTGATTTGGTCAAATAAAAATCCGCAGCTAAATTGCCTCCAAGCTGCAACTACACTGTTTTTTTAATTAGCTGAAAAGCTTCAGAAATATTCAGAAAGTTCTTCTGAAAAAAACATTTTTTTATACAAAATTTAAATTTTTTTGTTATTTCATAATGCATAAAAAATCAAAAACGTCAAAATAGCTATTTTTGATATTAAGTTATAAACACAGATATGTTGCGAAGAAAATAAGCCATATTTCGTTAAAATCCATTGTTTCTTATCGGAATTTTCTTTGGTATTATGGTTGTGCATATTAATTTCAAATCCATCGACGTACATTTTAAATGGATAAGAAATTCGTCAAGTTATTGAGCTTCAAGTGCTTAAATCTCTTATAAAATAAATCAAGACGTTATAACTGTTAAATGTTAAATATAATAATGAAAATTTATGTTATAAGCGAAAAATGCAATAAATAACTCGTAACAATATCGATCAGAATTATCAAAAATATTTCAAAATTTCTTGGGAAAAAAGTTTGGTATATGATTGTTTGTTGTATTTTTGTTCAGGACAGTCCCTTTGAAAGATTCAGCAGTGGTCTGCCATCATATGGCAATCAAATCGGCCTTGATATCTATTTTCCATTGGCTTGATATCCTGATGAAAACGCTCTCCTTGTTCTTCACTGTAATCACCTAGATTGTCTGCAAATCTATTAAAATTACTATGTAAATAATGTAATTTTATACTCATGTTAGCTCCCAGATTTTTAAAATTTAAAAGCATTTTAGAAAGTATTTCAGAATACCCTGTAGCTTAACGATTCCCCAAAAAACTTTTGACTACTGATACAAAGCTTATCCATGCTTCAGATTCGACCTTAGTCATGTGCTTTGTGAAATCATTGTTTTTTATAAGAGTTCGGATTTGTGGCCCATCAAAGATGTCTGCTTTTAATTTTTCCGTGCTTTGGCCAGGAAATACTTGGCGAATATATTTGTAGCACTCGCCATTCTTATCCAAAGCTTTTATATACTGTTTTATTAGTCCTAGTTTTTTATGGAGTGGTGGCAAAATTATTTTTTCTCGACATATTAATGGATCAGGAACGATATTATACATAAACGATACAGTCATATTTGCTCTGCATGGCCAAACTTTTCTAGTGTAGTGCTCATTTTTCGCACGACTGTCCCATAGACAAAGAAAATATGGATATTTAGTGTAATCACCTTGCTTACCCAATAAAAACTTAACCATTTTCAAATCAATACACTCAATATGTGGTCAGGCTCAATGAAATTTTCTTTATAATAAGTTTGATATTTTGATACTCTTCTTTAAGTTTTGTTGTATGTTCTATAGGAGTTGAAGCTAATTTGTTGCCATTATGCAGTAAAACACATTTTTGAGCTATCTTTGACTCTATTTTTTAGCTATTTGAGCTATTTTTTAGACTCATTGCGTTTAAAAGTCCAGGAATATTCTTACAGTATACGGTTTTCTCCTCCTCCGCAAAGTATTGAAGAATATCTCGTTCTCTAGTCCGGTAAGTTGTAATTGATACGCCAGGCTGAAGACAACGTTTTTTTTAAGTCTTGATGCTAGAAGCTCCGCTAACTTTTTAAATAGATTTAGATCTCGAGTTAAGTAGTTTAGCTCACCTTGATTAAAACCCTAATATGTGGGACCGCACGATTCAAATTCACTTTCGCTGAAGATGTTGCTCTGAATGTCGAACATTTCAACATCATTACAGAAAATGTTTGTTGAAATAGTAAACATCGGTATAGGAAGTTCTTTACTATGCAGTATTGGTGCAATCGCAGATTTTATGTTCGGGTATATCCAAGAGCGCTTTTTGTATCGGTTCATACCTTTCACATTCACGACAAAAAAGTAACAATGGTCTAAGTGATTTCTTGGATTTCTCCATGTCATCGGAACGCCGAATGGAAACCGTTTTCGTCGTACTCAACTCTTTCTAACATGTTGAATATGCCATGTAATAGAGCAGGTAATAATAGAGATAGGTAGTAAGTACAATTTTTAATTTTTGATTAGGTTAATTCGGCTGCCTCTCAGAGGAGACTCACATATGCCATCTCACTGTTTGAGATGATGTTGAGAAAATGTTTGTTGAAATAGTAAACATCGGTATAGGAAGTTCTTTACTATGCAGTATTGGTGCAATCGCAGATTTTATGTTCGGGTATATCCAAGAGCGCTTTTTGTATCGGTTCATACCTTTCACATTCACGACAAAAAAGTAACAATGGTCTAAGTGATTTCTTGGATTTCTCCATGTCATCGGAACGCCGAATGGAAACCGTTTTCGTCGTACTCAACTCTTTCTAACATGTTAAATATGCCATGTAATAGAGCAGGTAATAATAGAGATAGGTAGTAAGTAAAATTTTTAATTTTTGATTAGGTTAATTCGGCTGCCTCTCAGAGGAGACTCACATATGCCATCTCACTGTTTGAGATGATTTAATCGCGACTTGTCGGTACAGCTCTTGTAGCGGGACTCGTACATGTCTATTACTGACATAGGCCTGTAGCCGGGGTGGGGAAAGGGGCAAATTCCAATCCCCCTTCTACAACCGTTTGCCCCACTGGCCAAATCAGACAATGAAAGCTTTAAATGAATAATTAATATAATTTTGTTGATATATTTGTTTATTGCTTTAAAATTAGTTTAGTTTAAAATATCAAAAAATATACACATTCATCTTATTCATGACTTGAATATGTATATGAAATTTGTTAAACAAAACATTTCAGACAAATTGTTACAATTTTTCAAATTTCTACTGCTACTAACGTACTGCCAAATTTTGCTACCAAAAAATAAGATTTGAATTTTAATAATTTTTTAACCCGCATCCATACACGCAGAGAAAAAACATAATTGCAACAACCATGTTTTAAGAGGATCATAGTATGATTCGGATTATGATTGTTGCTAACATGTCCTTAGACATATAATATTTTTTTGATCATGATAAAATGATTACAACTATATTTAGATAAGGAACTTTTTTGTAGGAACCAAAATATTATTGAAACAATCATTATTCTCTTATTGGGTCGAAAATAGAATGATTGTAACAACTATCTTATGAATTTATTTTTAGGATCCAGAATATTATTGAAACAATAATTTAATTTTTTTTATTTTCATGCACTCCAATTTCGCCCCACCCCCCCCCCCCCCCCCCGGCTTATTCGTTACGAGCCACGCACACTACCAGTAGGCCACAGCCGCTACTATCGCTCGCCTGATTAATGCCATTTATAAGCATGGTACATTAAGTGCATTGTCACAAAAATAGCAATATGTATGATCAAAAAAATATGGTCAGAATTGCGAAATATATTTACGGTAAATAGAAATATGTTTGCTACAATTAAAGTCGTAAAAGTCACTTTTTTGCGTGCTGTTTTTAGGATAAGGCGATTAAAAACAAACCACAATAGTTGAATTGAATAATTGAACAGTTGACAAACGAAACGGTACATAGCCAGGAATCGATAAGACTTATTGTGTCTGAATGAAGTGAAAGTTTTTCCTGCAAACTGTTCAGACACAATAAATTCTTTCGAATTTTGGTTATGTTCTGCTTCGTTTGCCAACAATCAAAGAATAGATCAGAAAAACATTCAAACTTCTAATATGTTTGTCTCTATAATAATATTCACATATATCATGATTGACAGAACTTCAACATTTTTGTTGCAACTAATAGTCGAGGCAATCATAGTATGTAACGATTTCAATGATGTTATGATTTCAACTATTATGTTATTTTTGGTAACATTATTAGTAAATAATGACTTTATTAAGGCAAAAATTTGTGTTTGCAGAAATAATACAATAATTTTAGTAAAAAAATTGCAGTAATCATGTCTCATTAATCTCAGTAATCATTTAGTAATTATTGCAGTAATCATGTCTCAACCATGTCTTTTCTCTGCGTGCAGGAACTTTCTGGAAATGAAAAGCACGTTGTGCACCAATTTGATGCAGATACAAAAATAATATATAATTCATTGAAATGTTTTTAATTTTTAAATTTTTTTTATGCATGATGAATGTTTATTAATTTTAAAATAAGAAAAAACTGCAAATCTTTATTCTAGCAAAAATTTAAAGAGGCAAAAGATTTAAATCAAAACATGGATGTTTGTTTTAATATATAAATCTGATTAAAAAATTTGCATCAATTTGATGCAAACGACGGATGCGGGTTAATTCAATTTTTTTATTTGTTTTACTTAAAAAATGTCTTATACATACGTTAGCCCATTTCGCTACTCTTTCTTATATTTCTAGCCACTTTAAATAAATCTTGTATTTTTACCATTATATTATTACAAAGTCCTGAATTAATTTTTATGTTATTTTTTATGTATTAATCTTATGTACAAAAAGATCTACATATACATGTATATATTATAAAATTAACTGTTTTTTAATAAATATGTGTAATGTATTCATTTCGTACGTTAAAAAAGTGTTTTTTTTATTTAAATGAAAAAACAAAAAAAAACTTCCCCCCAAGATTCATACCTGCCCCCTCTGTCTTCTTGGTCTTGCTACAGGCCTGGACCGACACCCTTCTTTGCTAGTCCTTCAGCACTCTCGTTACCATAATGCCCTGGTGGCCTAATAGTAGGTGAATCTGAATATTGTGCAAAAATGAATGCAGCAGAAAAAAAGATTCTTGTCGTTCTCCTGTATATTTATTTATAAGTTTTTTATCAAAATTAGATAACATCATTCAATGTGAATTAAACTAAAGCATGCCGACGGATTTAAATGAAATATGGCTTATTTTTTTCGTAACACATGTGTGCTTATAACTTAATATCAAAAAAGAGATATTTTGACTTTTTGATTTTTGAAGAATTTTGAAATAACAAAGAAGTTTAAATTTTGCATAAAAAAATGTTTTTTTTTTCAGAAGAACTTTCTGAATATTTCCGAAACTATTCAGTTAATTAAAAAACAGTGTAGATGCAAATTGGAGGTAATTCAGCTGCGGATTTGCAGATTTTTTATTTTACTGAAATAAAAAATATCTGTTCTGGAGTTATGTTAAGATCTGTGATGAAACTTCTTTATTTTTAAAACAGCGATTTATCGCAAGAGCCAGAGTCAATTCAAATAATCTAAAAAATAGGCTAAGATTTTCATCAATGTATATACTAAAATTGACTACCAATTCCCATGCCGCAGATTCAGTGTTGCCCTGTGTAATTAATTACAAATTTTTAAGTTTATTAACTTAAGTTTATTTAAAGTGTTTTCAAATGACTGAAAGTTTTTATTTTGCACAGATATCGCTGCAGTAAGTTAACAATTTTAAAAATAAGAAACAAGCTTATTATAATTATAATATTAATTTAATTAAGCTTCGGAAGAAACTTTACAAAATTTTCGGAAATTTTTCACTCGGATGATGAATATTTGACAGTCGGAAGAAGAATTTTTGACACCAGTGAAATGAGTATGATTGTCAAAAATGCATTTCCAAGGCTAGAAGAAATTTTGACAACCGGCAAGAGAATTTTTGAGTGAAGCAAAAGGGTTGTGCTTTACTCTTACAAAATTGTTAGTATCAGTATTTTGCTGTATCTTTTTTCTGCAAAAAGTAGATTTATTTATGTTTCCGTATAAAAAAAAAAACAAAAGGACTGTGCTTTGCTTTTAATATTTTGAAAATATTAATTTTTAAGACTAAAAATCCAAGGATTGAGGAGCAATTTAAAAGCATGGGGCCACTTCAGTCGTCTTTAATTTATTTTAGTGTCAACGAAAATTACTACAAATCTTTTTAAAAAAACTGGGCCAGTCTTAGGAGCTAAAGTGTTTAAAATAAATATTTATGTTCAATTTGTAAGTTCATTACTTCTGACATACGCAATGTATTAAGTTTTTCTTTACTGCATTCAACTTGCAAAAGTAATGCATTGAATATACTTTTTGACTATTTATAAATATGGCCGAGGATGCGTGTTCAAGGATGTTTTATGGTTAGCTGATTGATCGACTGAGTATAAGTATAATATTTTCTTTAGTATTACAATCGATTGAGCTCATAATTTCGCAGTAAGTGTATTTCGAGTATTGCAACCTTTAGGAATAGTGCGATTTTTATCCTCGCGCAAGGTTTAGGTTTAGTATTTTAAGGTCCAGTGTACAAGAAAACTGTAACACTGATACTTATTTTACTTCAGTATATTTTATTAGTAGAGTAAAATATAAACATATAATTTAAAAACATGTTTTCAATTTATTTCATCTCTAAGCTAATTTGGTAAAATACATACAATAAAAATAATCATGAATAAAAATTTTTATTTTTTTACAAAATTTTTAATGTTTACACAAGTTTTATTTTTAGAAGTTATTTAACTTAAAACAGTTACATTCTTACAACTCATATCATTTTGAATAAAAAAATAAGTAGCAGAAAATGTAGCAGTCAAATGAGTCTCAAAAAACTCGTTCATTCGCTGAGAAGACGTCGAAATTTCTGGATAACATTTTCATGTTTCATTTGGCACAGCAAAAATTGACAATTTAATTACAACAAATAGAAATTCTATTCAACTCAACATTTTCTCTCCTATAGAACCAATAGTGAAAAGTTTCCAAATGGCACACAGCTATAACCAAATAAATTTTTTTGACATAAGAATCGTTAAAAAAACGCTTCCTAACGCTTCCTAAAACAACGCGAGTAGTTGAAGCAACATTTTTAGCTAGGCGATTTGAAACTCAGAATCTCATTTTAGCGAAATCGCTAAGAAACTGAACGAAGCATTTTCTTAGCATTTTAGCGATAGAGATTTAGCTTTAGATAGGCGATTTTCAGAATCCGGCCTCTGGGCATATCGATCCAATCTGATCTTCGATGGAATGATCATATTTTCGATATGTCGAAAGAAGCGGGCAAGTGCCTAGGTTTTTTAAAACGGTGCAAAAAATATTTCACTTCAGCTGATCTTCGCATGATTTACACCTCATACATTAGGCCGAAAATGGAGTACAATTCGCACATTTGGGCAGGGGCTTCAAAATCTTATTTGGCGCTTCTGGATCGAATTCAACGTAGTGCGATATATATGATAGGGGATGAAAGTATTTCATTCTCTCTCAACTCTATTGGGCATCGACGTAATTTAGGTTGCCTAAGCCTTCTGTATAGGTATTACCATGGGAAGTGTTCAAGGGAGATACATGGCCTGACGCCACCAGCTCGTGTTTTTCCCAGATCCACTCAGGCAGCTGTCCAAGCCCACCCCTTTACCATTGCATCGATGCCCAATAGAACCTCGCATTACCGCGATAATTCGTTCCTTAGTCGCACGGTTAAGTTATGGAATAGTCTCCCTGCGCGCGTGTTTCCTGGCAGTTTTTTGGCAATCTTCACCGTCACTACTCCATCTATCCACCCTCCAAATAACTATCACCCATTTTCCGAATCAACACAATGCTTATACATTTATAGAGGGCATCCCCTGAGCGTTGGTTTAGTCTAAAAAAAACGACATTCCAACCTTTCTAAGAATGGCAATTAAGGTCATCATCAGGGATTCTTAAAACATTTTATTTCTTTTTAAATTCAGTTTTAATTTTTTAAATGTTTTCTTTTGTATTTTTAAAATTTCAAATAAGCATCCTTTTTGACTTTGGCTTGAAACATCGTTTTAAACTTCTTAGAGTTTATATTGCGGGAAACCGGGGGCGAACCTTTACAGGGTATCATGTCTGACTGTCTTAACCTGGCGAGGTCAGCATAATATTTGTGAAATAGCCTCAAGTCGACTCAAACCTCCACGTGGTGTTTCCTGGGCAACGTCAAAACTGACAACCGTTAGTTTTGCGGCTAATCTGAGCGCCGGGCCTCCCTAGGCTTAAAAAAGGTTGAGCGTCGGGTTTGAAGCCCACCCGTAAAAACTTATTTCAATGAAAACTAATAAGAATAGAAGAAAACTGATCCCCAAATCTGATGACGACTTCCAAAATCGAAAAAATGATAATGATTTACGGATATGCACCTGGAATGTCCGAACCCTTCATTGGGAAGGTGCCTCTATCCAACTGACTGATGTCTTGGAAAGATACAAAGCTGATATCACTGCTATCCAAGAAATGCAATGAAAGGGACAGGGTTGTATTCGGCATACAGCGGCCATGCGGAGAAGCACGATTTTGGATGCGAATTTGTAGTTGGCAAGAGACCATGGCCCCACGTCCTGCGATTCACACCTGTGAACGAACGACTTGCCATAATCCGCATCAAGGTTAAATTATTTAATATAAGCCTAATATGTGCGCACGCTCCGACAGAAGACAAGGACGATGAGATCAAGGAAATTTTCTACAAGCGCCTTGAAAATGCTTACGAGCGCTGCCCCCGTCACGACGTAGAAACCGTGCTTGGTGATTTCAACGCTAAGGTGGGCAAGGAAAATATATTTGGTCCAACAGTTGGAAAGTTCAGCCTCCACGACAACACCTCCGATAACAGAATGAGGCTGATTGACTTCTCTGCAGCACGAAACAAGGTCGTAAGTAGCAGTAGATTCAAGCACCCTAATATTCATAAAGCCACCTGGATGTCCCCTGATCAAAAAAAAAATCAAATTGATCACGTTTTGATCGACGGAAGGCACTCTTCCAGTGTTTTGGATGTACGCACGATCCCTGGTGCAAACATTGACTCGAATCACTATCTTGTTGAAGCCAAGATCCGTACACAACTGTGCGCAGCTAAAAATACACGCAACCCTACAATGAAATCGAAACAGACAGCCGATGCTTTCGCCACTCGACTCTCACTCCTGCTTCAAAGCACTCCTCCAATCGATGATATATGCGCGCAGTGGACACACATTTCCAACTCCATGCGTGCAGCTGCTGAAGAGGTGATTGGTTACCACCGCCCTCGCTGAAACCAGTGGGGCACAACTAGGAGTGTCGCGACGCCACTGCGGAGAAAGACGCCGCCTACAAAGCCACCCTGCAGTCGGTTGTAACGCGCGCTACTAAGGAGCGACACAAAGAAAAGAGGAGGGAAGAGAGACGTATTTTCAGGCGGAAAAAAGAGAGGTAGAAAAGCGCGAGCAGGAGAAGATTGAGATGTATGGTGACAGCTCTTTTTAAATGCACTTATGAGCTTTTATGCAGAATATAGTGGGAAGAATGCATTCCGAAGGATTGGAATCTCAGTTTGCTGTGCCCAATCCACAGGAAAGGCGATCCCACTATCTGTGCCAATTACCGTGGGATAAGCCTTCTTAATATCGCATATAAGGTCATGTCGAGCGTTTTATGTGAAAGCATGAAGCCCATTGTAAACGAACTGATTGGACCTTATCAGTATGGCTTCAGACCTGGAAAGTCCACCATCGACCAGATTTTCACGCTACGACAAATCTTGGAGAAGACTCAAGAAAAACAAGTCGACACCCACCATCTTTTTGTCGACTACAAAGCCGCCTTCGACAGCCCAATAAGGAAGCACCTGTACTCCACCATGTCTGAGTTTGGTATTCCTGCAAAACTAATACGACTTTGCAGGATGACACTGAGTAACACCAGCAGCGCAGTTAAAATCGGGAAGGACCTCTCCCCACCGTTTGTTACCAAACGAGGTTTCAGACAAGGTGATTCCTTATCGTGCGACTTTTTCAACCTAATGATGAAAAATATCATCCGAGCTGCTGATCTGAGACGTAGTGGCACAATATTCTACAAGAGTGTTATGCTGCTTTCGAATGCTGATGACATCGATATCATTGGCCATAATACGCGCGAAGTCAGTGCATCATTTTCCAAATTAAAAAGAGAGTCAAGTCGAATGGGTCTGGCAGTGAATGCAGATAAGACGAAATACTTAGTGTCAACAAAAAAACAGTCCCAGCGTCTTGGAACTCACGTTACGGTTGACAATACCTCCTTCGAGGTTTTGAAGGACTTCGTTTATCTGGGATCCAGCATAAATTCAAACAACGACATCAGCATTGAGATCAAACGAAGAATAACTCTTGCCAACAGGTGTTACTTTGGGCTCAGTAGGCAATTGAGAAGCAGAACCCTCTCTCGACGAACGAAAATCACGCTCTATAAATCGCTCATCATGCCCGTCCTACTTTATGCATCACAAACCTGGACGCTGAGCAGTTTGGTCAACGGTGGTCAACGCAGAAGAGGACGACCGCATCTTCGTTGGAAAGACCAAGCAGAGGACAACCTGAAGAAGCTTGGAATTTCCAACTGGCGCCAGCCAGCGAAAGCCAGAAATGGCTGGCGCAAATTCTTAGATGAGGCCAAGACCGACATACGGTTGTAGCGCCAACTAAGTAAGTAAGTAGTAGAGTTTATTTTGCTGCGCTTTCCTGTGGGATAATGTATATCGTGGGGTGATGTGTAACACGGCGATTTCTCGTACCAGATGTTGACATTTGAGTGAATCAACAACTTGTTACGCGCAAAATCTCTCGCTTGTCGAAATCGAGTTTGGCCGATTCAGTGGATGAGGCCGTGGATATTTTTTTGTTGTTGTTGATAATTTTGGGCGCCACGCGATTTACCCAATTCCGACCGGCTCCAATTATCACGATCCTTGAGAACCGTTGCGAATTCAATAAAAACAATTCCAAATTTAAGTTCAAATACAAAATCTTTAAATTTATTTATAAATAATAAATTAACCCTTAACCCTAACTATGACACTCCCATCGCAAACAATCGATTGTTTACCCTAGGCTCACAATTTTCAATATATAAAAATCCAAAATAATTTCTTAATGTCTAATAATGGGAATTTTATCATAAGTTACACAAGAAAAAAAAATGGCGTTAATCAAATATTTAATAATACTCTGAGTTTTACTCTCAGTATAGGGTAAATTTCATGCCAATCAAAATAAGTTATACTATATATAATATTTTGGAAAAAAAAGTAAAAAAAGGTTAATGGCTAATAGTTGGAATCTTTAGTTTCACAACAAAAAAAATTGTGAAATATTTTAAAATTGAAATTAAAAATTTGACGCGTATAACATTCATGGATGTTAACTATATTCTTCTTTCCGTATATTAAAAGGTTAAATAATGAAGTAACTTAATTTTGGATTTAAATTTAGCTTAATAAAATTTCCATTTCCAAATCTAGCGAGAGCATTAAATTATCTGCGACTGCAGATTGCAAAAATCAATATTACATAAAAAAAATAACACCGCAATTAATAAAAATATCAAGAAATGCGCTATTTGACTTCTTTGACTCAAGAAAAAAAATAGAACCGCGATTTTTCTTTTCACAAAAAAAATTAATTAAATTAAAAATTCCACGACCAAGATTTGAGCCCGGGACTTCCGCGTGATATGCAAGTGACTGAACCTCTGGTCCACCGTGACCCTTGTTGCTCGATGGTCTAAGGCTGCTTGTAAGCGAGTGGAGGTCGACATTTAATTAACGATATTAAGCCACGATTAAGCCACGCCGTGATACGGAATTATTTAAAAATCCACTTAATGCGAAAACCTCAGGACGTAGTAATCTTATCTATAAAGAAAATATACGCGTTAGCCACTTTTCGATCTATGTCCTGGGGCTTTCCTTTAGTTTTCCAACCTTGCACATGGATTCTCTCATAAGCCTACAATGGCTGTGATTTTCTCAGAGCAGGTGACTCCAGTACCTTATCTCCTCGATGCAGGTGACTCAATTCCCTTATTTGCTTCAATAATTCTAAAATAAATTTCTGTTTTTAATTTGCCATAATTTATATCTAAATTCTTTAAATCACCTTTTCTTCTAAACAAACAACAATTGTCGGAACCCTTTAAAAAAAAACTTATCCAGTAAGAACACACTCAGGTCACCTTGCAGAAATAGTCACACTGTCAGCATATAACAAAACTCGACTTCTTACCGCTCTATTTAATCGCCAACTGATCTTGATCTTCATTATTGGTATTGCCTGAGCTCCTCGTTAGACTAGCTATTAACAACTGTGCTGCTGTATAAATAGCTCAATCATGATTCTATGTACCCTTATAAATATTCTAATCTATTTACTGACTTATATATATTTTTTTCCCTTATAATTAGCATTTCCTTACTACATGATTAGCTTCAATTAACCAAGAAACCCAAAAAAGAAAAAAATACGACTTGGCCTCTAAGCTGGTCTCGAACCTGACACCTTCCGCTTGCCAGGCCAACACGCTACCACTGTGCCATCGCTCTAGATGAGCAGATA